>CM026202.1:411229-474644 GCA_014839995.1 Xenentodon cancila
TTCCTGCTTTTGTTAACAAAAACAACAATGACAGATCTTCACTTTGACGATTGCTATTTAGAACATTCTTTTTGTGATGTCATCAATTAAATCACGTGTCTGATGTTCCAAGTTCCAAAGATAAAGTTAGCCTGTAATTGATTTTCTGACGATGATATGTGCACGTTTCCAAATGCAGCAACAGCGCCCTCTGCTGTTTAAATGTAAATAAATGTTTTGATGTTTTTTTTCAGATTTGCACCCGAAGTATCCAGCAGAAGACTCAGCAACAAACTGTGGCTCAACCAGACGCTGGACCAAAGACGACTGAGAAACCCAAGGAAGGAATGGTGTCAACAGGAAAACACGGTAACGTAATATTGAAATAATAATAAATAAAAATGATGAAAAGTTTAGTTAGTTGGTAGAAGTGAGGTAGAGCGTTGTGCATCCTGGTTGAATGCATCTTCTTGATGATAATGATGATGAGGATCCAGTTTATTTGTTCCACTTAAAGGGCTTTAAGCATGTGCAAAACACTGTGGATGGGATGTCACACTGAAATGTGAACCAACCAGAACTCAGCTTCAGTGGATTTCTCCAAAGAACAAAAAGTAGAAACAGACTCCTGACGTGACGCCACTGAGCAGCAGGAACGTTGCTGCTTTCTCTGACCGGGAATCAAACCGGGGGTGAGAACCAGAGTTATATTAGTTGGAAATAATTCAAAACTTATTTTCATTTCTTTTATTTTTCACATATTTCAGCTCTGATATTACAGTTTATATTAAGTAAACTTCATACACCTTCATTTATCCGTGCTTCTGTCAAAGTAACACGAAATCATGATGAGGAGAAATTTTATACCGACATCAGGAATATAAAGTCAAAGTCAAGGTGGGGATTTTATTCCAGTTATCGAAACATCTTTGAACCAAAGTGTCCTCTATTTCACAACAGCCGAACTATCCTTTGATCTGGTGAAACCACCTTTAAACTTGTCTTCAGAAACCACGATTGTCATCTTATGTCATTGAAAACTTTGTGAAGTGACAGAAGCAGCGTCAGGATGACCGAGTGGTGGAAGGCGCCAGACTCCAGGACCGACTGTTTCCTTCATCTTCTGAGGATTCTGGTCTCCCAATGGAGGCGGGGCTTCAAATCCCACTTCTGACAGTGACTTTAACACACATGCAGCCAACTGATGTGTAAAGTCCTTTCTGGTCTCTGTGGATGTGGGAGCATCACTTTTAAAGGGTCTCTGACTCTTCCAGGTGAAACATGGACACACTTACATGTGTGACAAACCCCCTGATTTAATCAACAACACTGTTGTTTGGAGACAGTAACGTAGATGTATTTCTAAAAAGACTATATTTAGTACCACTTCCAGGAAAAAAAGGGAAGATACAGCTCTGGGACATATCTGGGAATCAAACCCAGAACTTCACACACTCTAAGTGAGAATCAGACCACCAGACCAACAAACCACAAATAAAAAACTAAAACATGTCACATCATCAAAAGTAGGTCTCAAGTTGAACGTCTATTATATTTTTCAGGTTTGTACTGAGAAGAGCGACCAGAACCCCACTTGAAATGAAACTAAACTGAACTCGTCCCAGTTGAATGAAAACATCCAGATGCCAACACTTGTGTCCCTGATGGTCTAGTGGTCAGGATTTGGCGCTCTCACCGCCACGGCCCGGGTTCAATTCCCGGTCAGGGAAGAAGAAGTTGAATTTTAGAACTGACACATTGATGACATGTTTTTATGGCAACTTTATTTAAAGAACAAGATCACACCAAACTGACAGGTAAAGCAGCCAAAGCTCAGCTTCAACAATCAGTCAAAGAGATTCCACATTGAAGAACAGACACATGACTTTTCTTCCCGGACCAGGAACTAAACCCGGACCGTGGTGGTGAAAACACCAAATCCTGACCACTAGACCACCAGAGACACTTGTGACAGGCTCTTGAAGGGATTTCAGCTCCCTGCTCAAAGTTCACTTACTTACAGAGACGTTAAGAAGTGATTTTCAGTCACTGTTTGTCTGCAATCTGCGTCTTTAGTCCAGTTTCCTGTTGGGACACAGTTCTACTAGATCCACTAGATCTGTCTTTGTTAAACAGTTTTGTATCTGGTTTTCTGGTGTTAATAATAACGACAATAACAGATCTTCACTTTGATGATTGCCATTTAGAACATTCTTCTTTGTGACGTCATCAATGACATCACATGTCTTTAATTGACATTCCAAGGCTACATGGTGGAGTTAGTATTTATAACAATATGCATCAGATCTACTATTGATTTGATCATGATGATGATGATGATGATGTTATGAGTAAGTTCCCAAATGCAGCCACAGCGCCCTCTGCTGTTTAAATTTAAACAAACGTTTTGCTTTGGTTGACAGTTACGTTTTGCAGAATAAAACAGACCTGTTTCTGACTCTGTGCCTGGAGAAATGAAACAAAATGAAGTTCTTCTAAGATGAAACTGCCGTGAATCTTCCAGTGGATCATCTGTTCACCTTTAAACTGGGTCGACTCACACCAGGAAGCTGTTAATGTCTGTTAATAACAACAGACCTACTTGGGTTTGTACTGTTTGATTGATGAAAGAAAAGCATCCGTCCTTGTGTGGGTTTGAACCAGGAACATTTCAGTCAACAGCTGAACGTGTGCATCCATTGTACCACAGAGACATAAGTCCTTTATCTGGGTGTTTGTGGTCTTCACCTGAAACCACCTCTTTATCGGTTTCTTCTGCTACGTCTGATCCCTGGGAAGGAATAGTTGAACATGTGCAGAGCGTTCAGACCACTTTCAGTCCAGTTGAACGTTTCCATGCTGGGATCCTCCTGACATCAACCACATTATCTGGATGTTTTCATTCAACTGGGACCAGTTCAGTTTAGTTTCCCAGTTCAAACCTGAAAAATGTGATAAAAACAAGAACATCTAAACAGTTGTTGTTGTGTTTTACTTCACTGCTCCAGTATTTACGTGGAGAAGTTTCCATATTTTAAATCTGATGTGACAACATTATTTTTTTCATGTGTTTTGATTTCATTGATTTATTTAGTCAGGTTTCTATTGTTACTATTGTTTATTTTAATGAGTTATTTGTGACATCCAGAACCATCATCCTTTGTGACATCATTAATAACATCATCTGCTTCTGATCATGTGACATGAGTTTTCTATTGTCCTATGTTTTTTTTAAATCTATTTTTTTTTTTACTTTAAACCAGTGTTTTGTGGCTCGTTGGTCTTGTAGTATGATTCCTGCTTTGACTGCGAGAGGTCTAGTATAAAGAGTTTCAGGACAGACACGTGACTCTCTGCTCCCATTTAACATGAACCCCTCAAATAAACATCATAAATGTGCCTTGAACTTGTGGTGGGAATTCTACTGGAATCCAAATGAGAAAGCAAACAGTTTCAAGTTTAACACAAAAGTTTATTCAAAAGATACACGTTGATCAGACGTGCAGAGAAGTGTCACTTGGAGAGTTCTGCTGCTCAGAGGACGAGGCAGGTCTTATAGGGTTGAATTAAAAAACAAGAGCTATTATGGGATGTTTCCATACAGGTCTTCTGTGGTGACTGAGTGAAGGTGATTGTTGATAATCTGCACTTCCAATCCTGGAAGGACATTCCAGTATAAAGACTTGAACATGGAGAATGAGGGTATCGACCCCTCTACCTCTCACATGCTAAGCGAGCGCTCTACCATTTGAGCTAATTCCCCTGAATTTCAGATGTTTGAAGCAACTTGTCTGAGGTGTCTGAGTCTGAGGTGAGTCGGTGCTGCCTCCAGGACGTTACTGACACATTTGAACCAGTCAGGAGTGACGACAAAGACACAACTCTGTACATTCACATGTGGAAAATACAGATGTGAATTAAACCACCATGTTACTACTTTGTGAGTGGAGGAACTTTGTGGTTTAAATGTGTCACCATTCAGTTTTTGCTTGTTGAGACTGAGACTTCGGTTGAGTTAAATTAAATTGAATTTATATTGTGTCTGTTACAACACAAGTTGTCTCTAGGATCTTTCCAGTGACCCAGAACATGACCCCCGAGCAATCGGCTTCAGCAAACGGACGGTAAAAACTCCCCTGGTGGAAGAAAAGCCTTAAGTCAAATAGTGGCCAGAAAAACTCCCCTTTAAGAGCACAGCTCAAATCAACATCCAATAATAACTCATCTTACCTGATGCTCACTTTGGGAGAAACTGCCCTCATTTCACAAGTTGCTGCAGAAATAACAGGAACTAAGAACTGGATCCAAAGTGCAGTTTCTGCAGACTGATATTTAAATGTCTTTTTAGTGGAGTTTGGCTCAACAAGAAACAAAATACTTGAATTTATGTCAAAAGTCGTCACACTGATTCCTTCTGTCTTGTTTGTTTGTGCAGACAACAATGGCGTCAGCAACCCCTCTGTCCAAGGCCAACAGCAGCTTCTCTCTGGATTTGTTCAAACGCTGCGGGATGATGACAAGACTGCAAACCTCTTTTTCTCTCTTTCCAGCATCTCCTCAGCCCCGGAGATGCTGATGCTGGGAGCCAGAGGAAACACGGCTGCACGGATGTCAGAAGTACAGTTTCTTTTGTTTATTTATTTTATTTATTGTTATTTATTTTCAACTTAAACTTCAATAAGAACTTGAAATTGCGTTAAGTGTTGAATTTAACAGTGAACACGGGGGTTAATGAGGGAAACAGGATGACACTAATTACTGCAAAGAAATGATTTCTAACCTGACAGCGACCTCAACAACGTGCAGCTTCTCTGCTTCACTGATGCAGAGCAGTGGCAGCGTGCAGGAGGACAGCAGATGCAGACGCAGCAGGACTAAAATCACAAATCCTCTCTAACAGTGCAGTTTAGATGAACTACATGAAGATGGGGTTGAAAACAGTTGAAGGCCACCTGAAAATCTAATACACAAAAGTTTTACAATCTAAAATTAGCATTAGGTTCGATTCCCAACCAAAGCTTATTCTTTCTCACCTGAAACCCACCTGGTTCTTTTTGAATCATCTGTTAACCATAGCAGCAGCGTGTGGTTCCATGGTGTAATGGTTATCACTCTGGACTCTGACTCCAGCAATCTGAGTTCAAATCTCAGTGGAACCTCTCAGTTCTCCAAACATTAAGGCATCTCAACCATGGTGGCAACAGTCCATGAAGCAGTTTGAAGGATTTATTGTTGTGTTTTCTGTACTTGAAACTTCAGCAAGTCTGTATTGGCGTATCAAGGTGTAACATTTCTTAAACCACTGGGCTGTGAGACTGGTGACTGAACGCAGCGGTGATCTCGCCATCCAACAGTCCGGTCTTCACCCACATCAGGTAGTCTAAACGTCGCTCCTCCTCCTCTTGGTTTGAGATATAAAGCGAACCGATCAGTGATGTCGCCTCGCCCACAGGATTTCTTCTGTAGAAAGAAGGGTGGAGTGCTTGAACAGTGCATGATATCCATGCTTAAAGAGTTTGAGGAACAATAAGTGGAGCTACACAACATCCACCTCATAGGTGCTCCACTCATGCTCAAGCTTGTAGTCTTGGTTTGTTTGCTTTTGTTGTTTGCATCACATCAACAACACAGAAACGTCACAGCAGACGTGCTGGAAAAGACACGCGCTCAAAGCGCCACCAACACAGCAGAGGGCGCTGTTGTTACGTTTGGTCCAGAGCCTCAAGTCCACGTGCACGGAGTATGTGTGAAGATAACTGTCATGTGAATGTGCAATGTTTTTTCAGCTTTGCACCGCAAAGATCCGGCAGAACAGCGAAGAAAGAAGTGTGGATGAATAAGACGCTGGACTGGGAGACGAATGAGAAGAAACGGAAAGATTTGTGTGATGATGAGAAGACGGTAAGATAATATGAAAATACTAATAAATAAAAATGTTAAAAGTAAACATGATCCGGTCAGAGCTTCCATCCTCTGATGGAAGCTCTGACCGGATCTGAGACTGCTGGTGGTTGATCACAAGAGGCTGAAGACCCTGGAAAGTCGGTGTCATAGTTAACATGTGGCTCTGTTTTGCTGCATTCATAGTTCACAAAATACTGATGTTTTCAGTGAGGACAAGGACACTTGTCATTTTTACTTAAACAATGTCAGAGGACGTCTGGACCGACTCTGTGGTCCAGCGGTGGCGCGTCTGACTCCAGATCAGAAGTTTCTCTTCAGCTGACATCAGAGTGATGTTGTTGTTGTTTTTTATTGTTTTGAAAGATGGCAGAGATGAAAAGAGCCAAATGCAGGTCACGACCCTCCCTGTAGTGCCCTGATGTTTTCTTTCTGGTAAACGTCCTGACAATTTGCTGAAATGGGACTAAAAGCCAAAAAATAAGTGTTTTAAGAAGTTTAAAATGTCCAAACATGCTCCCAGATTTGACAGATATTTCATGGGAGCCACATTGTCAGCTCTGCTGCTCATCCCACAAATGCACCTTCCTGACAAATGTGTCACCGTTAAAAAGGGGAGTAAACAGGCTTCTCAACGGTATCAGATTTATTGTCAACAACCGCTGTTACAACAAAGAAGTATTTTTTGTGTGAGATTACACATCTGTCAAGTCATCAGTTCAGGCCCATTTTGAAATCAAGTTTTTTTGTCTAAAGCAGATTTTTCCTGGTTTTAATTGGTCTTCAACAGAAAACATGTTAATTGTGCATAAACTGTGTTTTTTTAGAGTTGGAGCTCATTTACATAGATGCTGCTGAGCTTCCATCCAGAACGGAGGGATTCGGAGGTCACGGATGCTGCATTGGCTGGGAGTCAAACCCAGTTCAACTGCTTGACAAGCAGCCATGCTGACCACTATACCACCAATGCTGCAGGAAAGAACCTGAAACCTGTAATTGATGAAGTTCTTCTAAGAAGCACCTGGTCTTCAACACAGCTTCATCCTAGATCTTCTGCTGTAGACCTATGCTGCAGGGAGACACCACCATGATCCACTGACCTGCAGTCCCACCCTCTGACCTCTGAGCTTCCTCCAATTTCAAGCCGTCCGATCAACAAAGACAGCTGTCAAACAGTCCATAACCACAGAAGAGCACCAGCAGGGGCTGTTTTACAAAGATGATCAACAAACTCGTGTCCAAACATTAACTCTGAGTCAACAAACTAACCACGGTAAAAGTAGAACATGGTGTAATGGTTACCATTTTGGAGGTTTCAGTGGAACCTGTCAGTCCTCCAACCATCCAGGACCAAACATCAAGTTGATGTTTACATCTCAACACTGGTCTGAACGGTCTATGTAGGCATCTACCTCAGTGGTAGGATCCTCATATTGCAGATCTTAACAAGGCTGTAAATAAAAAAAAATTGTAAACAAATATGCCAATTGCGCCCAATGTGGGGGTTGAACACACGACCCTGAGATTAAGAGTCTCATGCTGTACAGACTGAGCTAGCTGGGCTTAAGAGAGGCCCACAAAAACAATACAAGAACATTGTCTGTATTAATAAACACAAATTAATGATAAATAAGAAATAATTGGGCAGCAGGATAACTGACACTGTCGGAAGATCTGGTCCCAGTGGTCAACAGGGTAAGACGGCGTCCTCCAAAGTCAGAGACCACCATGAGTTGACAGCAGAGTGGCGCAGCGGAAGCGTGCTGGGCCCATAACCCAGAGGTCGATGGATCGAAACCATCCTCTGCTAGTTAAGAACCAGAACATGACGCTCTTGTTTCATTTACATTCTTAAAGAAACTGGTCGTGGATGCATAACAATCTTCTCCAGTGAAAATCAGACAAAACTGAAATCATCGTGCACGTTCCTGACAAATGTGTCACCATTAAAAAGGGGAGTAAACAGGCTTCTCAACCGTATTGGATTTATTGTCAACAACCGCTGTTACAACAAAGAAGTATTTTATGTGTGAGATTACACATCTGTCAAGTCATCAGTTCAGGCCCATTTTGAAAATCAAGTTTTTTTGTCCAAAACATGTTTTTCCTGGCTTTAATTAGTCTTCCACAGAAAACATGTTAAAATCCACCTAAACCATGTTTTTTAGAGTTGGAGCTCATTTTCATAGATGCTGCTGAGCTTCCATCCAGAACGGAGGGATTCAGAGGTCACAGACGCTGCATTGGCTGGGAATCCAACCCAGGTCGACTGCTTGGGAAGCAGCCATGCTGACCACTATACCACCACAGCACACAGCTTCACCCTAGATCTGCTGCTGTAAACCTATGCTGCAGGGGGACACCACCATGATCCACTGACCTGCAGTCCCACCCTCTGACCATCCCAGTGTTTACCTCCACCTGGCTGTATGGATGTGTCTGTTGGATACCTGCAGACATCCTGACCTGCAGTCCTCGTCTCTGAGGATCACCAACCAACCAGGTATCAGTCATATCTACATGGAAGTCTTAGTTCTGCTGCTGACGGATGGTTGTACTTATGTATCTTGTCTTTTGTACATTTGACGGTGCGTCTACCTATCTCCACTTCTCTCTCACCTTCCTGCTCTACCTGGTTGGCCTTCAACAGGAGGGTCCCCCGACATCAGTGTACAGTCAGTTCATTTGCTGAAGAAACTGCTATTTCAGCAGCTTTTGCTTGTGGTGATGAAAAGAGCCAAATGCAGGTAACGACCCTCCCTGTGGTGGCCTGATGAGCGGCCGTCAACCACCAGCTCCACCCCTCGGCTCCGCAGGCACAGAAAAGCTGACTGACAAACACATTCCTACCTGCAGACGTCACAGCCAACAATCAACGTGTGAAGTATGTGTGAAGGTAGCTGGCAGCTGAATTTCTGATGTTTTTTTCAGACTTGCTCCAAATGGATCCAGCAGAAGACTCAGCTAAGAACTGTGGCTCAACCAGACGCTGGACCAGAGACGACTGAGAAACCAAAGGAAGGAATGGTGTCAACAGGAAAACACGGTAATGTCATTTTGAAATAATGATAAATAAAAATGATGAAAAGTTGAGTTAGTCGGTAGAAGTGAGGTAGAGCGTTGTGCATCCTGGTTAGTATGCCTAGTTATAGAAACATCTTTGAACCAAAGTGTCCTCTATTTCACAACAGCCGAACTATCCTTTGATCAGGTGAAACCACCTTTAAACTTGTCTTCAGAAACCACGATTGTCATCTTATGTCATTGAAAAACTTTGTGAAGTGACAGAAGCAGCGTCAGGATGACCGAGTGGTGGAAGGCGCCAGACTCCAGGACCGACTGTTTCCTTCATCTTCATGATCATTCTTGTCAGTGTGGACATCGTGCACACCACGTATGTACGATGCACACCGGAACACAGCACACACATCCAGTTGGCTGAAAGTTAGCATTCTAGAATTCTAGAAGTTCCGGAACACAGCACTCAGGTAGTATGGTGTAACTGGTCTTTTCAGTATTCTAGAAGTTCCGGAACACAGCACCCAGCCAGTATGGTGCAACTAGGCATTGCAGAATTCTAGAAGTTCTGGAACACAGCACACACATCCAGGTAACTGAATAAAGGCATTCTAGAATTTAAGAATTTCCAGAACACAGCACACATATCCAGTTGGCTGGAAGCAGGCATTTTAGAATTCTAGAAGTTCCAGAACAAAGCACTCAGCTAGTATGGTTAAAAAAGATATTTCAGAATTCTAGAAGTTCCGGAACACAGCACACAGATAGTATGATGAAACCAGGCATTGTAGAATTCTTTTTTTTTCATGAACATATTTGTTAGTGTGGCCATCGTGCTGTATGTACGATGCACACCGAAATTGGTCCTCTGTTTTTAACCCATCAACTAGTTTCACTAGTGAGCAGTGGGCTGCTAGAACCAGTGCCCGGGGAGCAATTGAGAGTTATGGGCCTTGCTCAGGGGCCCCCAGTGATTTTCCATTGTGGGCAGCCCAGGGCTTGAACCTGGGTCATCCACGCCCAAGCCCACCACTGTAACCACTTCTGACAGTGACTTTAACACACATGCAGCCAACTGATGTGTAAAGTCCTTTCTGGTCTCTGTGGATGTGGGAGCATCACTTTTAAAGGGCCTCTGACTCTTCCAGGTGAAACATGGACACACTTACATGTGTGACAAACCCCCTGATGTAATCAACAAAACTGTTGTTTGGAGACAGTAACATAGATGGTTTTCTAAAAAGACTATATTTAGCACCACTTCCAGGAGAAAGGGGAAGATACAGCTCTGGGACATATCTGGGAATCAAAGCCAGAACTTCACACACTCTAAGTGAGAACCAGACCAACAAACTGATGAATGTCACATCATCAAAAGTAGATCTCAAGTTGAACGTCTTTTATATTTTTCAGGTTTGTACTGAGAAGAGCGACCAGAACCCCACTTGAAATGAAACTAAACTGAACTCGTCCCAGTTGAATGAAAACATCCAGATGCCAACACTTGTGTCCCTGATGGTCTAGTGGGCAGGATTTGGCGCTTTCACCGCCACGGCCCGGGTTCAATTCCCGGTCAGGGAAGAAGAAGTTGATCTTTAGAACTGACACATTGATGACATGTTTTTATGGCAACTTTATTTAAAGAACAAGATCACACCAAACTGACAGGTAAAGCAGCCAAATCTCAGCTTCAACAATCAGTCAAAGAGATTCCACATTGAAGAACAGACACATGACTTTTCTTCGAAAAGCCACTTCTCTACGAAATGCAAGAAGTGCATAAAAGCCACAGATACCAGCTGCTTGCCCACAAGCGTGGACTCTCGGATTCCTTGGATGATGAATTCGATGAGGATGCAGCCTTGAAACAAGTCAACTCTGAAACATCTCAGAAAAGAAAAACTGACGGCGCCACGACTCAAGCACTGGAGACACAAGAAAGTAACAAGACTATGTTTACTGCCAACTATTGTGGGATCTCATATTCACTTCCCTACGGTGATGCCTCTGGTCTGTGGGAACTGAGGAAATGTCGCAGGTATGAGCTGCTTGCCCGCTACAGAGGAATCTCCACATTCATCAACCACAAAGAAGACAACGTCAAGGCTAAAGCTAACACCGTTTCTTGTGAGTTTGATGCAGTGGAGGATCCTCTGGTAAGTTTGTTCAGCAAGATGGTCATTAATGTTTTTCAACAAAGAAAAACTAGATCAATCTCCAGCAAGGATTCTTCTGGACTGTGGGCTCTTCGAAAGAATAGCAGGTATAAGCTGCTTGCTCGCTATAGAGGAATCTCTGAATCCATGGAGAGAAACAAAGAGCAAATGCAGAAAAAAACAGTGCCACTGAGGAACCTGCCACAGTAAGAAAAATCATTATTCACCGTCGCAGCAATAACCAAGGCTCGTTGCCACAGAAGCATCCATCTGGTTTGTGGGAACTGCGTGGAGCTCGCTGGGAAGCAAAGTATGAAAAGATGACAGATGGCACCAATGGGATTGTTACAACTAAAAAAAGAGGACAGGACATCCCCAAAGTTGGGGACAAAATGATCAATGTGACGAAAAAAACATTGAATGTCCCCGATCAAAGAAAAAGAAGTCACTTTTCAAGACCTTGGCAGCAGGGTAACAGGCGATGGGCAAGATCACCCACCACTGGGGAATCAGTGAGAACATCGTACTGCTATCACAGAAACCAAGGCACATTCACTGGCTGCTATTCCTCTGCTTTGTGGGAAAAGCGTGGACCTCGCTGGAGGCAAAACTATGATCACCTGAGACATACCAACAATTGTATGGTGACACACAAGACATACAATGGCCCCCAGCACACAAACAGATGGTCACATCCATATGAAAACTTCTATCAGACGTGGACCCGCCCCAGTTATACAGACCACACCAGGTATAACAAATGGAACTATGGAGGGGCTGGTAGATGTAGAAACTCCTACCAACCCACTTCTGCAGCAGCGGATCCATCTCCAAGGTCACAAAGCAACATTTGCTGCCAGTGCAACGGATACGTCTACAAAGACAGATTCAGGCTGAAGAGGGCACAAAACTGCATCCACCACAAGTCAAATGTTAACTGAAAAGAATATGTTGAAAAATAAACAAATGTGTCAAATCAAAATGTACCCGTTTGTTACTTGAATACTTGCTTCCATGAACAGAAGAGTGAATACAGGGTTGAAAACAGAGCTTTGATGGTGTATCTCTAATGTATTTTAATCAAAGCGTTTCACAAACACCTCGATTAGACTTCAACGAGGTCCTAATGTTTTTCCTTTAATTTATTCAACTATAATTCTTACATTTTAAACCAATATTCTACTTCCTTCCTAGTGACAGCTGGGATATATCCAGTCATTCTGAAACAATTCAAGCGGGTATAAAAAAATGGAAGGACTTTTCACACATGTAAGCTGGGAAATGCAACTTTTTCTTTAGGAAATTAAAAAGAAGTGTTTATTTTTAATGAGATGACTTCAAAAAGGTCCTAATGTTTTAGTCAAGATTACAGTAACAAGCTGCCAACCTAAAACCAAGACAAACCACGTTGAGTAAACGTTACTCCTGCAAGAGAATAAAAGGGTCTATTTACATTTCATCACCATCTTTTAACTTTGAATCTAAATTTCAGTTGTTGCTAAAAGTTAGGTGTTCAATACGGCAAAAACATGAATTGCCACCAAAGCCAATATATGACTAATTTTTCCGGCCCACTTTCTAGCTCATTTGGCCCTCACAAATACTTGCTGGGTTGAAAGTGCAAAGACAAAACAGAATATCCACACAAACTTTCAAAACTGAGGTTTAACTTAAAATGGACTTCAAACAGAACATCACTTCTGTTTTTGAAAAAAGAGAAGGGTATCAATATTTGCATGACCGGCCACCATTTTTTTTTCAATTCAATATAGAGAATTAGTCTGCTTGTTCTGGATTCAACTTTGACATCCAGTTGAGAATAAAATTGGGCCCAGAGGAAACTGCTTCTGAAACACCACTGGATGGATAGAAAACCACATTGAGAAATGAAGCATGTGACAAGGCAAAGCAACAACCAGACTAGTTTAAACCGAAGTTACTAAAATGATGAAGGAGCACTGGTGCAGAGGACCAATTTCGGTGTGCATCGTACATACAGCATGTGCACGATGTCCATACTGACAAGAATGATCATGAAAAAAAAAAAAAAAGCTTGATCAGGACCTGGAGGGGGGACCCTCCTGTTGAAGGCCAGCCAGGTAGAGCAGGAAGTTGAGAGAGAAGTGGAGATAGGTAGACGCACCGTCAAATGTACAAAAGACAAGATACATAAGTACAACCATCCGTCAGCAGCAGAACTAAGACTTCCATGTAGATATGACTGATACCTGGTTGGTTGGTGATCCACAGAGACGAGGACTGCAGGTCAGGATGTCTGCAGGTCTCCAACAGGAACATCCATACAGACAGGTGGAGATAAACACTGGGATGGTTAGAGGGTGGGACTGCAGGTCAGTGGATTATGGTGGTGTCCCTCTGCAGCGCAGGTCTACAGCAGCAGATCTAGGATGAAGCTGTGTTGAAGACCAGCTGCTTCTTAGAAGAACTTCATCAATTACAGGTTTCAGGTTGTTTTCTGCAGCATTGGTGGTATAGTGGTCAGCATGGCTGCTTGCCAAGCAGTCGACCTGGGTTCGATTCCCAGCCAATGCAGCGTCCGTGGCATCTGAATCCCTCTGTTCTGGATGGAAGCTCAGCAGCATCTATGAAAATGAGCTCAAACTCTTAAAAACACGGTTCAGGAGGAATTAACATGTTTACTGTGGCAGACCAATTAAAACCATGAAAAATCTGCTTTGAACAAAAACACTTGATTTCAAAATGAGCCTGAACTGATGACTTGACAGATGTGTAATCTCACACATAAAAAATAATTCTTTGTTGTAACAGCGGTTGTTGACAATAAATCTGATATTTTTTGGCTTTTAGTCCCATTTCAGCAAATTGTCAGGACGTTTACCAGAAAAAACATCAGGGCACTACAGGGAGGGTCGTGACCTGCATTTGGCTCTTTTCATCTCTGCCATCTTTCAAAACAATAAAAAAAAAAATCCAACAACATTACTCTGATGTCCGCTGAAGACAAACTTCTGATCTGGAGTCAGACGCGCCACCGCTGGACCACAGAGTCGGTCCAGACGTCCTCTGACATTGTTTAAGTAAAAAATGACAAGTGTCCTTGTCCTCACTGAAAATATAAATATTTTGTGAACTATGAATGCAGCAAAACAGAGCCACATGTTAACTATGACACTGACTTTCCAGGGTCTTCAGCCTCTTGTGATCAACCACCAGCAGTCTCAGATCCGGTCAGAGCTTCCATCAGAGGATGGAAGCTCTGACCGGATCATGTTTGCTGATCCCATGTGACTTCAGAGTCCAAGAGGGTCACACGTTCAACAGCAGAAAAATCAGCTTGAAAGAAGGTGAATGTCCTGGATCGGTCAAGTCCAGGACCCAGTCCAATCAAGACGTCGTGGCTGGACCTACAGAGATGTTCATGTGTGTTCAGCCTGACAGAACAAGGAAGGATGTGGAAAACCAGCAGTGTCCGGATGTGTCCGTCTGACTGGGACGTGTCCACAGACTCGGGGTTGTGATGACGGTCCAACGTGGATCTACTGAACACTGATCTGAAGGGGGGACATGCACTCCTTTACTGTACCTTATATCATTCCATTCATTGACATTATTTAGTATAAATCTGTTTTCTTTTTGATATTAAAGGAGATTTTTTTAAAACTACTAGTACATGCATTAAGTGCGTGTAAATATGACTCTCAGTGCAGAGTCATGCAAAGAGCCGGACAAATCTTCTAACTCCTGAAGTGCAGAGAAGTTCAACCAAAAGTGGAGATGTTTCCTTCATCACTTTAACATGTTAGATTATCTGAGCCAAGCTTGAACGTTTGAAACTGTAGAGTACCACAATATTTACAAAATATAAGGAAACACAAGAACCACAACTATTATCCAGGAACCGGGACCTCTGTAAAGTCCAGTCTCAACAAGCAAAAACTGAACGTTGACACATTTAAACCACAAAGTTCCTCCACTCACAAACACATCTGACTGGACTGATCACTCAGATGTGATGTCAAATACTGGTTTGTGTCTCCACTCACCTACCAGAATGATGGAAGTGATGGGAATTCCTCCATCAGTGAACCTGACAGGAATCTATATTTCATACGTGTTGATTTAACTTCACCCTCAGATAGACCAGATCTTTATCAGAGGCAGACAACTGTCACAATCATGCAGACTGAACTGAGAGGTAAAGCAGCCAAAACTCAGCTTCAGCAACCAGACAAAAGCACAAAGAGATTCAGGACTGAAGAACAGACACATGACTTTTCTTCCCTGACCAGGAACTAAACCCGGACCGTGGTGGTGAAAACACCAAATCCTGACCACCAGACCACCAGAGACACTTGTGACAGGCTCTTGAAGGGATTTCAGCTCCCTGCTCAAAGTTCACTTACTTACAGAGACGTTAAGAAGTGATTTTTTTCAGTCATTTCCAGTCACAACCAGGACCTCTGTAAAGTCCAGTCTCAACAAGCACATTTAAACCTCAATGTTGCTCCATTTAGCATTTGTGGGATGAGCAGCAGAGGTGAGTGTGTGGGTCCCATGAAATATCCGTCAGATCTGGGAGCATGTTTGGACATTTTAAAGTTCTTAAAAGAGTTATTTTCTTGGCTTTTAGTCCCATTTGAGCAAATTGACAGGACGTATAACAGAATAAACTGTGTTTGACTTCTTTTTTACACTGTTATTTTGTTCTTCTGCTCCATCACGTTCATTGTTCTTAGTTTTTATTTATTATTATTGCAATATTACGTTACCGTGTTTTCATGTTGACACCATTCTTTCCTTTGGTTTTTCAGTCGTCCAGCGTCTCGTTGATCAACACTTGTTTGCTGAGTGGTCTGCGGGATCCTTTCGATGCAAATCTGAAAAAAAAAACACATCACAAATTCAGCTGCCAGTTACCTTCACACATACTTCACACGTTGATTGTAAAAGTATGTAGGCATATGTAAAAAAATGACTTGGTTATTTATATGGCATATTGATCATATATGGCCAATAATAAAAGCTACTGTCAAAACATCATTAATAAAGTGACAATGTCTCATTTCAAACAGCGTCCCATAGAGTTTATGCAGCTGTTTGTGAAAAGAGGAAGGAAGTGACAAGAACGTTCTATTTGCACCACTGTCACCATGGAGAACTCGCTAATGCACTATTCTGGGTGACGTCATCGGGGAAATCCCGTGTCTTTAAGAACATTCCAGCATGTGCAGGTAGCAACAGCTGCGGCTTGACCAGCACGTCTGCTGTGACGTTTCTGTGTTGTTGATGTGAAGCAAACAACACAGAAAGAAGCGTACGGTGTGCTTTTACCAGCGAGGTACTTGTTGAAATAGAAAATAAAAGGTAAATAATATGTTTTATTTGTTCAGTCTATCCACTTGTAGGCTGTGCAACGCCATGTCAGCTGTTTCCTGCTGACAGCGTGTTGTTTTGGAGACTTTTGTGTCCAAAACGCAGCACAATGTGACGAGACGACAGCCGTGAAGATGTAGGAGTGAAGTTGCGCGTGTCATCCCAACACACTGACACACGGCAGGCTGCAGGATTTGAGATCCGCTTGGAGCCGAGCACATCCACTTTTGACGGAGCACCGCGTGACTGTTGAACACACACTTTTTACCTCCGTTTTATACACAGCAGACGTGACGGGAGGCCATGTTCAACATTATATAACAGCCGTTTCAAGATGGAGCTCTTGCTTACGGCCAAACCAACCCGAACACGCCAGATCTAGTCTGATCTTGGAAGCTAAGCAGGGTCGGGCCTGGTTAGTACTTGGATCGGAGACCGCCTGGGAATACCGGGTGCTGTACGCTTTTGCAACCCGACCAAATCGCAAACCTCTCTGTCTACACACACACTGCGCTTTGTTTTTGACTTTTTTTTTTTTTTTTACACGTCAGCCTGCATACTAACACACACAAACTCAAGTCCCATCTACAGCGTTTTGCACACGCTTTTTAACATTTCTATTTATTAATATTTTTATATTATCTTACCGTCTTCTCATCTTCACACAAATCTTTCCGTTTCTTCTCAGTCGTCTCCCAGTCCAGCATCTTATTCATCCACACTTCTTTCTTCGCTGTTCTGCCGGATCTTTGCGGTGCAAAGCTGAAAAACGTCGCACATTCACATGACAATTATCTTCACACATACTCGTGCACGTCGACTTGAGGCTCTGGACCAAACGTAACAACAGCGCCCTCTGCTGTGTTGGTGGCGCTTTGAGCGCGTGTCTTCTCAAGCACGTCTGCTGTGACGTTTCTGTGTTGTTGATGTGAAGCAAACAACAAAAACATTTGTATGCTGTGGTTTTACCAGTGAAGTACTTGTAAGAATAAATGTAAGTCAAAGTCACATTTATTGTCAATTCTACCACATGTGAGATACATACGAAGAATCGAAGTGACGTTACTCCCAAACCCTCTGTGCTACACAATAAATAAATTACTCTAAACACAAAGTGCAAATCTGAAAGAAACAAGTAAAAAATGATGCAGTTTAAGAACTAAGGGCAATAAAATGACAATAACAACAATAAAATGGCAGTATGAAGAAGAAAGCAGAGGGAGAACAAGCAGACATACAGACGGAGGAGAGACCGTCTCCAGGTGTCTCGGACCACAGACGATGATTTCAGTTTTGTCTGACTACTGACAATTATATGAAGATGGGGTTTAATATAATTGAAGGCCGTTTTAAAATCAGTGTGTTCTTGTCACAGTGTGCTACATATTGTACACACAGTGTCTAAAATAAGAGGGTGTGAATGTTTGAATAGGAAATAAGTTAAATCACTTTGCAGAGCCTATAAATGAGTAAATTAAATAAATAAAGTATATGAGTTATCATAGAATGACAGATCATAAAACCCTTTTAAAGATGAAGAAACTAATATTTCACATGATGTCCTGAAATGAAGGATTAACAAGTGTACATGTGGGTTTACAACATTTATTCATTATGCTGATGTTTATTTTGTGTTTTACTACAATCAGTCATCCATGTCAAATGGCAAAAAGTCCTGGGGCTCGTCCGGGAATTGAACCTTGGACCACTCACACCCAAAGAATCATACTACTAGACCAACAAGCCTGTTTTCTTTAAAAAAAAAAAAAAAAGTTAAAAGAAAACATCACATCATGAGAAGCAGCTGATGTCATTAATGACATCACAAAGGAGGATGGTTCTGGAGGTCATAAATAACACTTATTAAAATAAACAATAGCAACAATAGAAGTCTGAATAAATAAATCAATGTAATCAAAACACGTGAAAAAAAGACGGCTCAGATTCCTTCATCCAGTAAAGAAATTATTCTAATAAAGACCTACTAATTCTTGCATTGGCTGGGAAACAAACCCATGTACACTGCTTGGAAAGCAGCCATGCTGACCACTATACCACCAACGCTGTAGTAACAGCCCTGAAACCTTTGATAACATGGAAACAAACTTGATGAAGCACATTGTTTGTGATGTCCCACAGGGGTCAGTATTGGGACCTAAACTCTTTATTTGATATAGAAATGAGATATGCAAAGTGTCAAAAGTACTGTTATTTGTTCTGTTTGCTGATGATACAAATATTTTCTGTGCAGAGGAGGATTTACAGCAGCTTAAGGAGGAAATCACGTCAGAATTGAACAAATTAAAAAAGTGCTTTGATATAAATAAAATTAATTTTGAACAAAACAAAGTTTATGTTGTTTGGAAATTGTAAGGAGAACAGTAATGTAAAAGTTTGGATAGAGGGTGTACATATAAACAGAGTTAATTAAATGAAGTTCCTGTGTGGGTGTGTATGTGGATAAGTCACGTTTGGCTGTGGTGCCTCCCATTGCTCTTCGTTGTTGCTGGGATGTCTACACTGCCCAGGGGGTCCACCTGTGATAGAACGTGTTTGCCGTTGGTGTTGTGTCTTGTCCGCACAAGAGCCAAATCAAACCACAAGAGCCAAACCAAACCACAAGAGCCAAACCATGGACAGAGTAAGTATCCTTGAGACAGACTTTCGAGTTATAACACACTGAATCAAGAGGATGACATCAGGACATATGTGGACAGAAGTGTGAAAGCACTGGAAGAAGTATGTGCCAAAGGACTACAAGCTTGAGCATGAGTGGAGCACCTATGAGGTGGATGTGATGTTGCTCCACTTATTGCATGGATATCATGCACGTTCAAGCACTCCACCCTTCTGTCCACAGATGAAATCCTGTGGGCGAGGTGACATCACTGATCAGTTCGCTTTATATCTCAAACCTAGAGGAGGAGGAGCGAGGTTTGGACTACCGGACTGTTGGAAGACTGTTGGATCGGACTGGTGAGATCACCGCTGCGTTCAGTCACCAGTCTCACAGTCCAGTAATTTAAGAAATGTTTCACTTGATACACCAATACTGACTTGCTGAAGTTTCAAACACTGAAAACCAAATACTGAAAGCAAAACAAAAGATCATTAAGGATTATTAAAATGTTTAAAAGGGTTGTTAAGATCTGCAATGTGAGGATCCTACCACCACAGGTTCCACTGAGATTTGAATTCAGATTACTGGAGTCAAAGTCCAGAGTGATATCAATTACATCATGGAACAAAAACTGTATCTGGCTCTGGGACATATCTGGGAATCAAAGCCAGAACTTCACACACTCTAAGTGAGAATCAGACCACCAGAACAACAAACCACAATTAAAAAACTAAAACATGTCACATCATCAAAAGCAGGTCTCAAGTTGAACGTCTATTATATTTTTCAGGTTTGTACTGAGAAGAGCGACCAGAACACCACTTGAAATGAAACTAAACTGAACTTGTCGCATTTGGAGGAAACATCCAGATGCCAACACTTGTGTCCCTGATGGTCTAGTGGTCAGGATTTGGCGCGTTCACCGTCACGGACTGTGTTCAATTCCCCGGCAGGGAAGAGGAAGTTGACTTTTAGAACTGACACATCGCAAGAACACGAAATTAACTTTTTGATAGCAACTTTATGTAAAGAACGAAATCACACTAAACTGACAGGTAAAGCAGACAAAACTCTGCTTCAACCATCAGACAAAGAGATTTAGCATTCAGCAACCCACCCCTCTGCTCCGCAGGGACAGAAAAGCTGAATGACAAACACATTCCTACCTGCAAATGTCACAGCCACCAAGCAACGTGTGAAGTATGTGTGAAGGTAACTGGCAGCTGAATTTCTGATGATTTTTTCAGATTTGCACCAAAAGTATCCAGCAGAAGACTCAGTTAAGAACTGTGGCTCAACCAGACGCTGGACCAGAGACGACTGAGAAACCAAAGGAAGGAATGGTGTCAACAGGAAAACACGGTAACGTAATATTGAAATAATGATAAATAAAAATGATGAAAAGTTGAGTTAGTTGGTAGAAGTGAGGTCAGCTTCTTAGGATGAGACGCCTATCTTCACTCACACACGTTCATCAGTGTCTTCTTGTCACATCGTGCTGCATTTTGGACACAGAGTGTCAAAAACAAGAGGCTGTGAACAGGAAACGGCTGACATGGCTTTGCACAGCCTATAACTGGTTCAACTGAAGAAAATACTTTTGTTATTTACCTATACCATTATTTTAACAAGTTCTTCACTGGTAAAATCAAACCACACTCATGTTTGTGCTGTTTGCTTCAGATCAGCAACACAGAAACGTGACAGCAGACGTGAACGTAAAAGACAGCTGAGAAGCCGCAGCCGTCACTTAGGCTCAAACCGCCACCGACACAAAAGAGGAGCTCAGGACCGTGATGAGACCCAGACTAAAACAGCCAAAGGACGTTTTGTTATAAACCTTTATAACTGACTGGAGCCCAGCAGGGAATCATCCCCCCGAGTCCCCAACCGGATCACCGGGATCAGTTCCCTTCAGGGTGCGTGGTTATTCTCACAACTTTTTCTAAACGTACTTTTATATGCTCAAACCAGGACCAGTTTCCGTAGTGTAGTGGTTATCACGTTCGTCTAACACACGAAAGGTCCCTGGTCCGAGTCCAGGCGGAAACAGATCCATCTGTCTTTTGTTGGGTCCAGAGTAGACGGGGACGACGTTGATATAGTCATGTACGTTTGAACGCAGTGATGATCCAGTTTATTTGTTCCACTTAAAGTGCTTTAAGCATGTGCAAAACGCTGTGGATGGGATGTGAGTTGCTGTGTGTTACTGTGCACGCTGACATGCAGAAAAATGTGTGTCCGTGCAACACTTCAACTTGAATGAAGTTTCTGCCTCCACCATCTCGACCTTCAGTCTGAACTTCTGATCTAAACCTCCACTATCCAGGGTAAAAACACAGCTTCACCTGCAACGTTTAAAGTTCTCCACTTTTTCCCATTCCAGAATGTAAACAAATTATAATCGCAGACATCTGAATGGGAAAACTTTTAGAAAAAGAAAAATGCTTCAGCTCAGAGCTGCTGATCTTAAGGATGAATATAGAGGCTCCGAACCTGCAGCTTCCTCCAATTTCAAGCCCTCCGATGAACAAAGACAGCCGTCAAACAGTCCATAACCACAGAAGAGCACCAGCAGGGGCTGTTTTACAAAGATGATCAACAAACTCGTGTCCAAACATTAACTCTGAGTCAACAAACTAACCACGGTAAAAGTAGAACATGGTGTAATGGTTACCATTTTGGAGGTTTCAGTGGAACCTGTCAGTCCTCCAACCATCCAGGACCAAACATCAAGTCGATGTTTACATCTCAACACTGGTCTGAACGGTCTATGTAGGCATCTACCTCAGTGGTAGCATCCTCATATTGCAGATCTTAACAAGGCTGTAAATAGTTTAAAAAAGATTTGAGTAATTATCAATGATTTCTTGTTGTCCTTTTAGTATTTGGTTTTCAGTTTTTGAAACTTCAGCAAGTCAGTATTGAATTATAAAGGTGAAACATTTCTTAAATTACTAGACTGTGAGACTGGTGACTGAACACAGCAGTGATCTCACCAGTTCGATCCATCTTCATGTAGTTGATCCAAACTACAGTGTTGGAGAGCTGGATAAGTCAGTGTCCATGTTTATATATGCTTGATGGTCTTCTTTAATGTGTCAATATTGACATGCAGTTGTTTTAAAGCAAGGCTGGTTGGAGTTGGATAACAGTGAGGTGACAAGTGACAAACAGGAAAAACTGTTGTTGAAGCAACCAGACACAAAGACGCTGCAACGGTGATAAAATGAGGAACTGCAGTAAAGTTTGTTGTATTTGAACTGTGGGACACTAATAAACCTCTTCCTGGTGTAAAGTCTCTCTGAAATTGACAAGAACAGCAGTAGGTGATGTGTTTCTGTTCCCATTTATAGCTGTTCATCCTGGAATCCACATTCAACAATTGCACCCAACGTGGAGCTCGAACCCACGACCCTGAGATTAAAAGTCTCATGCTCTACCGACTGAGCTAGACAGGCTTTAGGCATTAATGAACACAAAATAATAATAAATAAGAAATAATTGGGCAGCAGGATAACTGACACTGTCGGAAGATCTGGTCCCAGTGGTCAACAGGGTAAGACGGCGTCCTCCAAAGTCAGAGACCATCCTGAGTTGACAGCAGAGTGGCGCAGCGGAAGCGTGCTGGGCCCATAACCCAGAGGTCGATGGATCGAAACCATCCTCTGCTAGTTAAGAACCAGAACATGACGCTCTTGTTTCATTTACGTTCTTAAAGAAACTGGTCGTGGATGCATAACAATCTTCTCCAGTGAAACTCATACGAAACTGAAATCATTGTGCACGTTCCTGACAAATGTGTCACCATTAAAAAGGGGAGTAAACAGGCTTCTCAACCGTATCAGATTTATTGTCAACAACCGCTGTTACAACAAAGAAGTATTTTATGTGTGAGATTACACATCTGTCAAGTCATCAGTTCAGGCCCATTTTGAAAATCAAGTTTTTTTGTCCAAAACATGTTTTTCCTGGCTTTAATTAGTCTTCCACAGAAAACATGTTAAAATCCACCTAAACCATGTTTTTTAGAGTTGGAGCTCATTTTCATAGGTGCTGCTGAGCTTCCATCCAGAACGGAGGGATTCAGAGGTCACGGACGCTGCATTGGCTGGGAATCCAACCCAGGTCGACTGCTTGGGAAGCAGCCATGCTGACCACTATACCACCACAGCACACAGCTTCATCCTAGATCTGCTGCTGTACACCTACGCTGCAGGGGGACACCACCATGATCCACTGACCTGCAGTCCCACCCTCTGACCATCCCAGTGTTTACCTCCACCTGGCTGTATGGATGTGTCTGTTGGATACCTGCAGACATCCTGACCTGCAGTCCTCGTCTCTGAGGATCACCAACTAACCAGGTATCAGTCATATCTACATGGAAGTCTTAGTTCTGCTGCTGACGGATGGTTGTACTTATGTATCTTGTCTTTTGTACATTTGACGGTGCGTCTACCTATCTCCACTTCTCTCTCAACTTCCTGCTCTACCTGGCTGGCCTTCAACAGGAGGGTCACCTGCCGTTGTTTATGTAATAATTGATCGGGGGTCACGTCCTTCGTCTCTGACAAGATCCTAGATCCTAGAGACAACTTGTGTTGTAACAGATGCTATAGAAATAAAATTGAACTGAATTAAAATCCAGTGGCGTTTCCCTTCGCAGGTTAAAATCTTGCACTAGCAGTCAGCATTTACTCTGTCTCAAAAAGCTGACTGACATGCCAGAGTGAACCTTGGGAACGGACGTAAAATAATGATGGGATCTGCATTAAAGTTTATTGTATTTGAACTGTGGGACACTAATAAACCTGTTCCTGGTGTCAAATCTCTCAGAAATTGACAAGAACAGCAGTAGGTGATGATCTTTCTGTTCCCATTCATCCTGGAATCCACATTTGAAACAAATATGACAATTGCTCCCAACGTGGGGGTCGAACCCACGACCCTGAGATTAAGAGTCTCATGCTCTACCGTCTGAGCTAGCCGTATTAATAAACACAAAATAATAATAAATAAGAAATAATTGGGCAGCAGGATAACTGACACTGTCGGAAGATCTGGTCCCAGTGGTCAACAGGGTAAGACGGCGTCCTCCAAAGTCAGAGACCATCCTGAGTTGACAGCAGAGTGGCGCAGCGGAAGCGTGCTGGGCCCATAACCCAGAGGTCGATGGATCGAAACCATCCTCTGCTAGTTAAGAAGCAGAACATGACGCGCTTGTTTCATTTACATTCTTAAAGAAACTGGTCGTGGCTGTTGTGATCAGAGATGTTAGTTTTCTTTCTTTGCTGTTGTGATGGAGGTTTTCACTCTGTGAGGTCATAGTGAGGTCATCATGAGTTCACTCAGGATTGTCCTGATGGAAGCAACAAGAGTTTTTACTTGAGAGAAGGAGCAGACAGACAGTCCTGTGACCACAACAATCTTCTGAGGGTGAAGTTAAATCAACACGTATGAAGTCTAGATTCTTGTCAGCTTCACTGATGGAGGAATTCCCGTCACTTCCAGCATTCTGGTAGGTGAGTGGGGACACAAACCAGTATTTGACATCACATCTGAGTGATCAGTCCAGTCAGATGTGTTTGTGAGTGGAGGAACTTTGTGGTTTAAATGTGTCACCATTCAGTTTTTGCTTGTTGAGACTGGACTTTACAGAGGTCCCGGTTCCTGGATAATAGTTGTGGTTCTTGTGTTTCCTTATATTTTGTAAATTTTGTGTTACTCTAAAGTTTCAAACGTTCAAGCTTGACTCAGATAATTTAACATGTTAAAGTGATGAAGTCAACATCTTCCTTCATTTCTTGATTGTGGAACAAGTGGAAGTTTGAGCTGAGATAAAAGATACAGCAGAACAGTGGGGTCGGGTCTTCAAATGATTAAAAACTGAGTTATAAAACAAAGCCAGCAAAGGAGGGAGCCTGAAAAACAACAACAAAAGAAAAAGAGAAGTATCAGTTTGAGGGTTAAAAAAATGATGTGACAACAACCAGCGGTGGGCGTCGACTAAGTCCACTTTAGCATTAAACTTGAATAGTAGTGATTGTAAGAGTCACATCTGGAGCTGCACACCAAATGTTTTTTCAACAAACCCAATCTCACGACATAAAAGATTTAAAAAATAATAATAATACAAAGCCGACAACACAAAAATGCTCAACACTGACATCTAGTGGCAGCTCGGCCATGGTGCACACACATGTTTGTAATGTCGTTTCTGCTTTGCTTGTACCATAAGTGAAACATTTTTATGCCAAGTAATAAATAATAAGTAAGTAAAAATACATTTAAATATCAAGAGTCATAATTGACTTTTATGTATTTATTTTTAATCCAGTTCAGCTTCCACAAATCACAGAAGTTAATTTTACTCTTGATTGTTTTTATGCAAACCATTATTTTCACATGTCGCCCACAGAGGACCATTTATTTGAGAGTTTTTCCAAAAAGTGGGCTAATCCTGGTAAAATTATGTCATTTAAAAGGCCACTTAAACCACCAAAGTGGCCTAAATGCAGCTTCAGGGGTGTCTTGCCCAAGGGACACTGGTTTCACACCAACATCTGGTCCCCGCAGAAACCAGGCTGCACATTTATCACTATTATCAGAGACATTAGTCGATGACACAGGCTTGTCACTGGTGCAATGCAACACTGAAACAAAAACCTCCAACATGAGAGTGTCGGGGTTGAAAGATTGATTTCCCTTGTTGACAGCATCAAAAATGTATGATCCATCCGAATGATGATATGTTCCATTTCTTTGTGCTAAACTTCAAATGTGTTTGTTATTGACTAAACCAGTGATGAAGAGTTTTGTGTTTTATTTAGTCTTATTCCTCTTGAAAATACATTCTAAGATTTTAAAGGGTACAGGGTTGTTGCTCTCACGTTTTTTGGTTTCTAAACCCTCCAACATCCTACACTGTGGTCAGGTCAGGATGCAGACAGACCAATCCTAGTCTGAAGTAAATAAATAGAAGCCCCCATTTAGAAGCCTGGGGTACTCCACAGTTTGTACAATCCATGCTTCCATGGTGATGGTCAATACCAGATGTGTCCATGTCCAGAAATGTTTCCTTTGGATGAGTTTCTTTCTCCACAGTAAAGTGTTAGGTTTTGAGTGTTATTAGTGAATGTGTCTCTGTATTGTAGCGTTGACAGTGATTTCCATGGTAACCCTGGTCCATGTGGTTCTATCAGCTGTTAATGATGATGGTTTTTGATTCAGTGTCATCTGAGAGATCTCAGGTTTCCAGATTAAAGTTGTCCTCTCCTTTACACACTGAAATTGCTCCAGATTCCTGGAATGTTTCAATCATATTCAGATCTGTAAAAGGAAAAATATGTAAATCTCCTCCAGTCTTTTTAAAAATTTTTCTCACATATTTGTTGAAAAAGTGAAAATTCTCTATCCATCTTTGCTCCTCAAACACTCAGCTTTTTATGGATGCTGATTTTAGACTAAATCATCATGACGATGAATTATTATATTCTATAACATATTACCTGTTTGAAAAGTATAAGTGTATGCATGTTAACAAATGAAATGACGTTGATAAGCAAAAGCATCAAATTACTTTGTCTAACAAGAAATCAAAGTTAGATTAAATTTAAGAGAGAATGCATTTTTAAAAGGTGCATTTTCCATATCATGCGATCGTTGTCAGATTTGAGTTTCAGCTTTGAGTAGAGAACTCCACTTCTTCACGGTCTCCCATGTTTCTCTGTCATGTTTGTACAGCAGAAAGGACAAACAAACATTTGTCCTAGATGACATCTTTTTGGACATTAAGTCTTTACTTTTAGTATCACACACAGATCCTCCTAAAAGCTTTTCCACGTTTGACTTAATGTCAGTAAATCCGGCCCACTTCTCACTTCATTTTGTTTATAAATTAATGGAATAATCTGGGAGCTGAATTTACAATCATGTTAAATATAAAGTATAAAATCGATTAGTTTGATGCTTTTATGTATCAGGACCTCGTATCCAAAGCAGCATGTGACATACATCGCATACATCCATATATCTCCTTTGTGGTCTTCCTCTAGGCCTCCTGCCTTGCAGTTCCCACCTCAGCATCCTTTTCCCAATAAACTCATGATCCCTCCTTTATATGTGTCTAATTCCAGAAACCACAAAGTGGCACCTCTACCAGCAGACTCTGCAAAGCTGCAGCATCAACCTCCACCTGTAGCCTCTCTCCAGAGAGCAGAAGTCAGCTGCTCACAGCTGTTGTAGCCTCCATCCACCAGTCACCTCCGTGCAACACTTCAACTTGAATGAAGTTTCTGCCTCCACCATCTCGACCTTCAGTCTGAACTTCTGATCAAAACCTCCACTATCCAGGGTAAGAACACAGCTTCACCTGCAACGTTTAAAGTTCACCACCTTGTCCCCTTCCAGTATGTAAACAAATTATAATCGCATACATCTGAATAGGAAAACTTTTAGAAAAATAAAAATGCTTCAGCTCAGAGCTGCTGATCTTAAGGATGAATATAGAGGCTCCGAACCTGCAGCTTCCTCCAATTTCAAGCCCTCCGATGAACAAAGACAGCCGTCAAACAGTCCATAACCACAGAAGAGCACCAGCAGGGGCTGTTTTACAAAGATGATCAACAAAGTCGTGTCCAAACATTAACTCTGAGTCAACAAACTAACCACGGTAAAAGTAGAACATGGTGTAATGGTTACCATTTTGGAGGTTTCAGTGGAACCTGTCAGTCCTCCAACCATCCAGGACCAAACATCAAGTCGATGTTTACATCTCAACACTGGTCTGAACGGTCTATGTAGGCATCTACCTCAGTGGTAGGATCCTCATATTGCAGATCTTAACAAGGCTGTAAATAGTTTAAAAAAGATTTGAGTAATTATCAATGATTTCTTCTGTCTCTAGGATCTTTCCAGTGACCCAGAACATGACCCCCGAGCAATCGGCTTCAGCAAACGGCAGGTAAAAACTCCCCTGGTGGAAGAAAAACCTTAAGTCAAATAGTGGCAAGAAAAACTCCCCTTTAAGAGGGAAGAAACCTGGATCAGGACCTGGATCATAAGTGGGGACCCTCCTGCTAAAGACCAGCTGGATAAAGAAGACGTTACAGATCGAGGAGAGATACAGACACACCGTCAAAGGTACAAAAGACTAATCTAATACACAAAAGTTTTACAATTTAAAATTAGCATCAGGTTGATTCCCAACCAAAGCTTATTCTTTCTTACCTGAAACCCACCTTGTTCCTTTTCCATTATCTGTTTCTTCTGCTACATCTGTGTCTGATCCCTGGGAAGGAATAGGTGAACATGTGCAGAGCGTTCAGACTGGGATCATCCTGACATGTCAGACAGGTAACCATAGCAGCAGCAGTATGTGGTTCCATGGTGTGATGGTTATCACTCTGGACTTTGACTCCAGTAATCTGAGTTCAAATCTCAGTGGAACCTGTCAGTCCTCCAAACATCCAGTAGCAACCGTCAAGGCAGTATTTACATCTCAACACTGGTGTCAACAGTCCATTAAGGAGTTCATATGATTTCTTGTTGTCCTTTTAGTATTTGCTTTTCAGTATTTGAAACTTCAGCAAGTCATTATTGGAGTATAAAGGTTAAACATTTCTTAAATTACTAGACTGTGAAAAAGAGAAGACTCTTAACTGTATTGGCTCAGACAGAAGATGTCCTTTTGTAGCAGCATCAATTGCT
Organism: Xenentodon cancila; assembly: GCA_014839995.1. Lineage (NCBI taxonomy): Eukaryota > Metazoa > Chordata > Actinopteri > Beloniformes > Belonidae > Xenentodon > Xenentodon cancila. The sequence goes on from CM026202.1 coordinate 439,970, forward strand.
TTATTGACATACCGGTTCTCCTCCTCCAAATGCTGAAACCTCAATGAAGTGTAACACTGTTGTGAAAATGGGATAAATGTCCTGACAGTCGCATCAGGATCAAGATCTTTCACTAGAAGACAACTGGATGTACAGACTCCAGATGAGTGACAGAACACCGGTACCATCTGGGGTGCTGATGGAAACTGTTCTGTCACGGTCGGGAAAGGAACTGCTCACAGATGCCCAGGTACCGCATCGCTCTCTGCATCCAAGCATTGGAGTGCTGCTCCTGCAGGGTTGTACAGCCAAGTGCCACTGTTGTCCAGGGTGTGAGAGCTCAGCTGTGCCGTCACCCTCTGATCACAGGACAACCAGCAAAAACCAACTTTAACAGGTTTTCATGAGAGAGGATATCCTCGTCTACTATAGTCAGAAGTTTAGAAAATAAAAGGAACTGAGCTGCAGTCCTGAAGTCTGGCTCCAAGCTGAGACTGATGCTGTGCTGCTGCTGCTGCTGGTGGCAGCTGTGGTGGAGCGGGTGGTGGAGGTGGCAGCAGTTGTCCTCTTCCTGTCTCTGCTCTGATTGTAGTGGACGGCAGTCTCCATCTGTGTCCCTGGAGCTGGTGTCTTCCTCCGCAGGTAGTTGACAAATCTGTGCAGACGAGACCACATGTCAGCTGAGTCAGTTGCAACAACACAGTTGTTCTGCACAAAACATTATTACATCCAACAGAGTTCTGATACCGGATCTTTCTGGGTTCCTCCGACTCCAACAAGCTCTGCAGAGTCTCAATTTGAAGTCCCCGAAGCCAGCAAGGGCTTGTGCCTCCTGACCAGGCTGGAGAGACTTCACATTGGTTTGATTAACACAAGAAATTACATTTTACTTACTGACAACATCAGACTTGACTTGAAAAATCAGGGATGAGAGAATCTATCTTGTTGACCATCAGTGGGGACTGAGATCCCGTCCTCTCGCTCCTTCTGGTGGGAGGAACCCAGATCGACTGCACAGCCCACATCGGTCTCCAGCAGCCAGTGGAAGGTCTTCCCCTGGTACCGGCCAAACTGGAGCTGCGATTGGCTCAACATCAGGGTGACGGTGGTGCAGTCTCCACCCTTGCTGGCAACGTGGCTACGGGCCTCTGCTTCCACCTCTTCTGGGTCTTTGGTACTTTGGCCCGTTTTAGAGGGACCCAAGGCTTGAGCCTCCTTTGAGACCTTGAGGATGAAGGTCCCATCAGGAGCCCTCCTGAAGACGGGATGTCCAGCCGCACAAATTCACCAGAGTGAGCTGGACAACTGCAGGAGAACTTGAAACTACAAAAGAATGAATGTTTCATTTTATTTTCACCATGCTGCAGCTCATTCTGGTTGTGAAATCACTGGGTTAAATGAGAAACGTCTGACGTTTTCCTTTGTGTTCCTGATGAAAATGATGATCCAGACTGTTTTCATAATCTCATAATGTTTTTATAATTGTTTTCCATGGTTCTTGTAGTTTGTTGTGCTGGTCTGTCCCCTCTTTTTCTCTTCTGTAGATGTTTGCAGACCAGAACCTCAGGAGCTGCATCCTGACCTGCAGTCCCACCTCTGACCATCCCAGTGTTCACCTCCACCTGTCTGTGTAGACGTCTCTGTTGGAGACCTGCTGACATCCTGACCTGCAGTCCTCGTGTCTGTGGATCACCAACTAAACATATATCAGTCATATATACACAGAAGTCTAACTTCTGCTTTTAGCTTTTATAAGTTAAAAAAATGTCTGTTTGACTTTTAGATGATTAAACCTGAATATATTTACATCAATATAACAAAGACATTTTGCACTTTGTCTTTAAGGCAGAGTTCTCAAAGATGATTTTTGTCTGACTTATTGGACCTTGTGAATGTTCCCAGTGGAGAAGTTCAACCCTCTGAACGGTACCTGGTCCATATGCGTCCACATGCTGAGTCTGGGGGACAGTCCTGGCTGCACCGAGTACCTGGGACACATTTATGTGGCTGCAGGGATCCACAAGCTCAACCTGGAGCTCTGTGCTGCTGAGAGCTGTGATCCTGACACACTGAGATGAAAACTGTGAAATGCATGAAGAACAAAAAACAATGTGAGTAAAAGTTTAGTCTGATGAAATCTAATTCACTGGTCTCATGCACACTCAGTGCATGTGACCAGTGTTGTCAGGTGGAGGAGTTGTCAGTGGTATTCCCAGAAAGTTGCTCTGACACAGCAAAGGTGAAACAAGAGTTAATCCTGGAGTGGCGTTTCCTGGATGGAGGCAGTTCAGGACACAGAAGGACTGAACAGTGATGCCATGGTGGTCGTGTTTCTGTCAAACTATCGTCTTCTAACTTTTCACATGTTACATCTGGTCCAGGTGGTTTGATGTCTCGTCACAGGGATGGAACATGAGGGAAGCTTGTTGGTTCCTGGTTTACAGTCAGCTTTTTTTTTTTTCAGAGTCAAGTTTATTGTCAATTCTACTACATGTGAGATACATACAGAGAATCGAAATTACGTTACTCTCAAACCCTCGGTGCTACACAATAAATACATTTTGAACACAAAGTGCAAATTAAAGAAACAAAAGAAACAAGTTATGGCATGACATTTGGTTTAAGTGTACAACAGTTTTTCGGTCTGATTAAAGTGACATGGTGCAAAGTAGGCGGTCCAGTTCTGCCTAAAGTGCCTGGTGCAGATACAGAGGTCAGAGTGAGTGAGGGGGGGGCAAGGCGGGAAACGGTGGAAGAGCAGGGAGAGTGTTCAGCGTCCTGACGGCCTGGTGGATGAAACTGTCCCTCAGTCGGCTGGTTCAGGTCCGGAGGGTCCGCAGCCTCCTCCCTGATGGCAGCAGACTGAAGAGGCTGTGTGACGGGTGGGTGGGGTCTCTCACGATGCTGAGGGCTTTGCGAGTCAGACGGCTGCTGTAGATGTCCTGAAGTGAGGGGAAAGAGACACCAACGATCTTCTCAGCTGCTCTCACGACACGTTGGAGAGACTTGCGGCAGGTTGCGGTGCAGGATCCGTCAGCTCGTCTGTCTACATGGTCAGCTGCTACAGACTAGATCGTATCACACCTGGACCCCACAGTGGTCAGCTGGTGGTGTCCATTGATGTGCTCATGTGTTCTGGAGGCCTGATTCTGGATGGTGGAGGCCAGGAGGAGGAGCATTTAGGTTGCAGACTTTCAAAAGTCATCTTGTTCTTGCAGATCTTCCAGGCATCACGTTCTCCATCTTTGAATCAACTCAGAGTAGAGTTGGTGGAAGATGATTCAAAATTCTTCTTCTAAACTTCAGATAAAAGGTTATTTCCAGTTACAAGTTTACAGTATTGTTCACCTTTTTATCAAGATTAAGTTAGATAACATAAACAATAAGTCACATATTTATGAGGTTGTTTAAATATATTAGTATTTTATTTGCTGTGAAACTGCATAAGATGCAGCGACTGCAAACAAAAATACATGAAATCAAGGCAGACTTCAGCTTCCAGACACAAGAACATCCCTTTGTGATTGGAGCTCTGAGCTCATGTGAAGCTCCTAAATGTTGTATTTGCCTCTGGGCTGCTCACTGAATCTGAGTGTTTCACCGTCTGAGACGTTTCTGACCTTCATGGACTTAAAACACAAAGTTAATATGCTACAATACAGTAGACAAGGACTCTGTTACGTCTGACATTATTATAAATGTAAACATTTAACACATATTTCATTTTCGTGCTGAATGACATTAATTTGAGTCAAAGAGATTAGATGAAGATTATCATGGAAAATAAGCAGGTATTTGGTTAAAGAAGTTTTCAGGTGGATAATTGGATGAATGGATTAAAAAATGCATCGATGGTAAAAAACTAATTCTGTGTTGCATGTTTGTGTTGCTGTGTGGTTCCTTGTTTTTATAAGATGACAGTGGGAGCTGCCCTGATATCAACTGTCTTCGTCATCTTCTGACTCCGGTTCTGAAACAGAAACTTCCCTGTTCTCTTTGTTTTGTGGTTAGTGGTTCAGGGTTTCTCCCTCCTGGGGTTTTATCTGATAGTCGGTGTACTTAGAGCCATGAAGTCTTTTCCTGGCTCCTGGACTTTTGGGGCTGATGTTTGTGTTCTGGTGGCCGCAGAGGTCAACTGTGCTGGTTTTGGTTCCCTCCTCGGCTCCCGTCTTGTGGACATTTTGTGATCTGTAAACATTCCAGCGTACTTTTCCTCTGTGGTTTAGCAGGTTGTCATCTGTTTGTAAACCGTTTCATTGTTCAGTTATTACTGACATCACTCACTGGTTGTTCATTACTCATCATTGCATCTTTAATCTATATGTCAACTGGTGTTGCATGCAGACAATTGTTTGATTACAGAAATTAAAAGTGTTGAATTGTGATAGAAAGTTCCAGTCACTCTGTGAGGTGAGGTAGAAGGAACTTGTTGTCTCAACAAGGTTTTTATAACCAGGTGAAGACGTCTGTCAGAGGCCCTGTGGCTTAGTTGGTCAAAGCATCTGTCTTGTAAACAGAAGATCCTGGGTTCAAATCCCAGCAGAGCCTCTCAACTGTCTTGTAATGAGAAACAACAGGGACGATGTTGGAAGCTGCTGGTTATTTTCTTTTCCAATTTCTCATCCCAACAAATTCAACCCTTGCTGGTTTCCCGCAGAGAAACCAGAGAAAACTAAATAAATGAAGTATATGAGTTGTGTCCAAAAGTAGTGATTGGTAAGTGTACATGTGGGTTTACAGCATTTATCCATTATGATGATGTTTATTTTGTGAAATACAAGAACAACTGTTTAGATGTTCTTGTTTTTTATCACATTTTTCAGGTTTGAACTGTGAAACTAAACTGAACTGGTCCCAGTTGAATGAAAACATCCAGATAATGTGGTTGATGTCAGGAGGATCCCAGCATGGAAACGTTCAACTGGACTGAAAGTGGTCTGAACGCTCTGCACATGTTCAACTATTCCTTCCCAGGGATCAGACGTAGCAGAAGAAACCGATAAAGAGGTGGTTTCAGGTGAAGACCACAAACACCCACAACAACATCTTCTTTTGTCTCTTTTCCTGGTGCTTAATCAGTCTTAAAATGAAAACAAGCTGATGTCACCTTTTGTTACGTCAGGAATGAGATTCACGTCTTCCAAAATAAAGTTGTTTCCAGCGAGTTTCTGAACTGAAAAAGAGAAGAAGCTGCAGAAGTTGTAGGTGGCTGAGCACTGCCTGCACAGAGAGGTCCTCATCATGGCTTGATGATCCAGACTTGTGGCTCAGCTGCCTGAAGAAGTTGTCTTCAAACATACATGACTGTATCAACGTCGTCCCCGTCTACTTTTGACCCAACAAAAAGACAGATGGACCTGCTTCCGCCTGGAATCGGACCAGGGACCTTTCGTGTGTGAGACGAACGTGATAACCACTACACTACGGAAACGGTTCTGGTTAACAAGCTTATAAAAGTACATTTTAAAAACTTGTGAGATCAACTGTGACCCCTGAACTGAACTGATCCCAGTGATCCGGTTGGGGTCTCGGGGGGTTGATTCTCTGCTGGTCTCCAGTCAGTTATAAAGTTTGACTCCAAAACGTCCTCTGTCTGTTTTAGTCTGGGTCTCATCATGGTCCTCAGCTCCACTGTGGAATCTGTAGTGTTCTTGACCCCAGGTCCTTGGTCCCCTGGGAACTAGGAACCTCCAAAGTTCTCTTTGCATATGACTGTAGAAAGATAACGGTGATGGACATGCTGCTCACTGCCAAACCAACTGCTGTTTGTTGATCATTTGGCTCCAACATTATAGAAACTTTTGAATAAAAAAAAAGCTACATTCTTTTGAGACATTTGGAGAATCTGTGTGAAATCTGTGTAAAGCTGACAGCAGCAAACTATGTATAAGTGTAGAGTCAGCATTGTGAGAGACCCCACCCACCCGTCACACAGCCTCTTCAGTCTGCTGCCATCAGGGAGGAGGCTGCGGACCCTCCGGGCCAGAACCAGCCGACTGAAGGACAGCTTCGTCCACCAGGCCGTCAGGACACTTAACACTCTCCCTGCTCTTCCCCCGTTTCCCGCCTTGCCCCCCCCTCACTCACTCTGATCTCAGTATCTGCACCAGGCACTTTTGGCAGAACTGGACCGCCTGCTTTGCACCATGTCACTTTAATCAAACCGAAAAACTGTTGTTGTCATGTCACAACTTGTTTCTTGTCTCTTTTTAACTTGCACTTTGTGTTTAAAATGTATTTATTGTGTAGCACCGAGGGTTTGAGGGTAACGCAATTTCGATTCTCTGTATGTGTCTCACATGTGGTAGAATTGACAATAAACTTGACTCTGACTCTGAGTCCAGAAACTGCACCTGATCTTCTGATAGAGATGATGCAGTTTTTCTGTCTCAGGGCTGGTCTGGTGCAGCATCTGAGGACCAAACGTCAGTGCTGACAAATGTCCTCATCTTACCGTCCACTCCCCGTCCCCCATCTAGTGAGAACATCAGATAATCATCACGTAAGAACTTGAACTTGACTGCATAGAAAACAAGTTAGAAGACCAGGTAACTTAGGACACTTACACTCGTTAGTCCTGGTGATCTAACTATTGTGGTTTTGAACTGGACCTGGTCTTTGGTGGTCCCGCTTTCATATTATAAAAACAAGGAACCACACAGCAACACAAACATGAGAAACTCACCAAAAAACCAGAACTCCTTCAGCAGCACCTCAACACCCTTTAAGTAAAACTCTTTCAATGACACAGGATCCCAGGAGGCGGAGTCAACACAAGTGCAGAATGTATCTGTAATTTTATGACAACCAACAAACGCCACCTTAACTTATCAACCTGTGGTTTTGTAGGACAACGTTATAGATCCAGTTCCAGTTGACTGGGGGGTCTGAACCTTCCAGTGGAGACGACTCTGAGACACGAGTGTGATCAGAGGTCCAACCACTTGGGTTTCTGGTCTTCTTGTTATTTTGTAAAACTACATTTAAAGAGAAAGGCTGAGAGTTATCCTACATCCCATATTATTGTTTTTTTAATAAAGTGATTGAACACAACAGAAACGCTCATCACGGATGAATAATCAATAATCACAGGAAGAGACGGTTTGTGGCACCACAAGCAGCAGTCCTGGTGAGGTCACAGATGCTGTGTCCCAGGAATCGTCCTTGTGAAAGAAGGAAGTCTCTGATTGGCTCTCTCTGATTGGACTGTGCAGAAGTCCACATTAATACATGTTCACATTTAGATTGCTGGATTTGCTGTCCTACGTTTTCTAACTTGTACATTTATACATTTATTAGTATGGTGGACAGTATCTCTGCCTGTCACACAGAAGACTGTGGTTTGATTCCCTGACGGTGAGTCCAGATGTTTTGTTCCACATCCTGTGTGACTTGAACTAAAGTTATTAAGTTCAATTATTTTCATGGGAATCTCAAGGTTGAAGCATCATCACTTGGGTTTGTGCAAATACCTTGTGAGCTGTAAATAAGAGGGTGTGAACAGGAAGTAGGTTCAACTGCTTTGCAGAGTAAACAAGTATATAAAGTAAATGAATAAACTATATGAGTGCAATGACTTATTTTAAAACGTAATTCAGTAATGAAATGACAGCATACACATGTTTGTGTTTGGTCATGATGATGAAAACAGAACGGTGACAGCAGACGTAGTAAGTGTTTGTCTAAAAGACAGTTGTGAAGCCGTGCTGGTCGTTTACCGCCAGACCAGCCTGAACACGTCTGATCTCATCTGATTTGAGAAGTTAAACCGGAGGGAGTCTGATTAGTACTTGGAGGGGAGACGATGAAAAATGTGGTTATTAATCTAGTGGTAATAAGTTCAAACGTGAGTCAGCTGCTTGGAGGACGGCTGTACTCACCACTTTACCATCACCACAAGCAAAAGCTGCTGAAACAGCTGTTTCTTCAGGAAATGAACTGAATGTGGACTGATGTCACTTATATTACTGCATGTTGGAGTAAAAATGCTCATAATATCACAAGTGATGTAAACAGACGGAGTATTAAATGATGCTGCTTATGTTGAAAAGATCAAATCTCCAACATGTCAGTCCTCTTCTTGAGAAGGAACAAACAAAATATATGAAAAGGTAAATAATATAGTTTATTTCTTTAGTTTATCCACTTGTAGGCTGTGCAACGCCATGTCAGCTGTTTCCTGCTGACAGCGTGTTATTTTGGAGAGCGTGTGTCCAAAATGCAGCACAATGTGACAAAACGACAGCCGTGAAGATGTAGGAGTGAAGTTGCGCGTGTCATCCCAACACACTGACACACGGCAGGCTGCAGGATTTGAGATCCGCTTGGAGCCGAGCACATCCACTTTTGACTGAGCACCGCGTGACTGTTGAACACACACTTTTTACCTCCGTTGTATACACAGCAGACGTGACGGGAGGCCATGTTCAACACTATATAACAGCCATTTCAACATGCACCTCTTACTTATGGCCAAACCACCCTGAACACGCCCAATCTCATCTGATCTTGGAAGCTAAGCAGGGTTGGACCTGGGAATACAGGGTGCTGTAAGCTTTTGCAAACCCAACAAAGCGCGAACCTCTCTGTCTACACACACTTTTTTTTTCACATGTCAGTCTGCATACTAACACACAGTAACTCGCGTCCCATCTACAGCGTTTTGCACACGCTTAAACCACTTCAAACTGGGACAACTCCTTTACATCATCATTATCAACTACAACGTGCATTCAACCAGGATAAGCAACGCTCGACACCACTTCTACCTACTAATTCAACCTTTTACCATTTTTATTTATTATTATTTTTATATTATCTTACCGTCTTCTCATCTTCACACAAATCTTTCCATTTCTACTCACTCGTCTCCCAGTCCAGCGTCTTATTCATCCACACTTCTTTCTTCGCTGTTCTGCCGGATCTTTGCGGTGCAAAGCTGAAAAAACATTGCACATTCACTTGACAATTATCTTCACACATACTCCGTGCACGTGGACTTGAGGCTCTGGACCAAACGTAACAACAGCGCCCTCTGCTGTGTTGGTGGCGCTTTGAGCGCGTGTCTTTTCAAGCACGTCTGCTGTGATGTTTCTGTGTTGTTGATGTGAAGCAAACAACAAAAACATTTGTATGCTGTGGTTTTACCAGTGAAGTACTTGTTCAAATAAATGTAAGTCAAAGTCACATTTATTGTCAATTTTACCACATGTGAGATACATACGAAGAATCGAAGTGACGATACTCCCAAACCCTCTGTACTACACAATAAATAAATTACTCCAAACACAAAGTGCAAATCTGAAGGAAAAGACAAAGGAAGTAGTAGTAGATTCATTGTGTCGCTGCATCAAACAGATCAGTGTGTGGATGCAAAACAATTTTCTCCAGTGAAACTCAGAAAAAACTGAAATCGTCAATTCCCGGACGACCCCCAGAGCTGTATGTTACTAACCTTTTCTCCTCTAAGTAGAACCTGTTTCTGGTGTGCTGGTGAACAGGTTTGTGTCTGGTTTTCAGGTGATGTTGATAACAGATCTCCACTTTGAAGATTGTTATTAGGCACATTCTTCTTTGTGATGTCATCAGTGACATCACAAGGCTGTCATTCATTATTTCTTATTCATTATTAGACAATGTTCTTGACACTGTCAAAGGTACAAAAGACAAGATACATTAGTATAATTATCCATCAGCAGCAGAACTAAGACTTCCATGTACATACGACTGATACCTGGTTAGTTGGTGATCTACAGAGACGACTGTATAAACAGGTGTAGACAGCAGACACTGAGGTGGTCAGAGGGTGGGACTGCAGGTCAGGATGTCTGCAAGTATCCAACAGGAACATCCATACAGACAGGTGGAGGTAAACACTGGGATGGTCAGAGGGTGGGACTGCAGGTCAGTGGACCATGGTGGTGTCCCCCTGCAGCATAGGTCTCCAGCAGCAGATCTAGGAGGAAGCTGTTTGATTCCCAGCCAATGCAGCATTTGTGAGGACTAAAACTTTCTTTATTGAGGGAAGCTCAGCAGTCTATGAAAATGAGCTCCAACTCTGAAAAAAAATCGGGGCGTCTTATCCTGAGACACTGACCACTGGAAGTCTGGAGAGTTTAAGACCCACTTGGACAGAACTGTTGAACGTGAACGTCAGTCCTAAAATGACTAGATATGACTAGAATACAGATGTTTGTGTTGTTTGGTTAAGATGAAAAACAGAAACGTGACAGCAGACGTGGCATCAAAGACAAATGTGAAGCTGCACTTGTTGTTTATGACTAAACCATGTTTATGGTCTGATCTTAAAAACTAAGCACTGGATCTAGTTTGGACTTGGATGGGAGACTTCCTGGGAATACCAGCTGCTGTACGCTTTGCCACTTCTTTTCAAACAACACCTGTCCTCCTCAGTGACTGGATTTTTCAACATGTGAGCACTTACAGAGAGTCAGAGGACTGATCATGTTGTTTTTTGCATCTGGATAATTCTGCAGAATCATATCTTGGAATGAAGGATTATCAAGTGTACATGTGGGTTTCCAGCATTTATCAATTATGCTGATGTTTATTTAGCATTTTATTGAAATCAGTCATCCTGTTTAAAGCGCAAAATGTCCTGGGGCTCATCCGGGAATTGAACCCGGGACCTCTCGCACCCAAAGCGAGAATCATACTACTAGACCAATGAGCCATTAATGCTCCCGCAAAGGATGATGGTTCTCGAGGTCATAAAAAACACTCATCACAATATACAATAGTAATAACAGAAATCTGAATAAATAACTCAAAACACATGAAAACAAATTGTCACATCAGATTTAAAATATGGAAACTTCTCCACATAAATACTGGAGCAGTGAAGTAAAACACAAGAACAACTATTTAGATGTTCTTGTTTTTTATCATATTTTTCAGGTTTGAACTGTGAAACTAAACTGAACTGGTCCCAGTTGAATGAAAACATCCAGATAATGTGGTTGATGTCAGGAGGATCCCAGCATGTAAACGTTCAACTGGACTGAAACTGGTCTGAACGCTCTGCACATGTTCAACTATTCCTTCCCAGGGATCGGACACAGATGTAGCAGAAGAAACCGATAAAGAGGTGGTTTCAGGTGAAGACCACAAACACCCAGAGAAAAGTCTTCTTATGTCTCTGTGGTACAATGGATGCACACGTTCAGCTGTTGACTCTAATGTTCCTGGTTCAAACCCACACAAGGACGGATGCTCTTCATTCATCAATCAAACATTAGAAACCCAAGTAGGTTTGTTGTGATCAACAATGACTTATCAGCACCTTAATCTGTAACGTCTCCTGCAGCTGGTCCAGGTTTTGTGATCGAGTGTTGGTGGTGTAGTCGGTCAGCAAAGCTGTTTGCCATGTAGTTGATCTGGGTTTGATTGCCAATTAATACAAGAAACAAATGACTTGAATAGAGGAGGTGCAGTGGAGAAAATGAAGTCTTACTCATTCTTGTTCTTGAAGTTGAGATAGAAGCTGGGTTCAAGCTGTAACTTTGGTTCCCTGAGGTTTTAAAGTAAAATGATATGTAGAACCTTCAGATATCAGGTTCCTCTCCCCAAGAACCAGCTGCTCAACATAATCATGTTCCACATGAACTAGGAAAATCCTGTAAATCCACATCTTGACAGTCTCAACAGCTAAAAACTGAAGACCAGCACATTTTAAACCATAATGCAGATCCACAAAATGTGTCTCAATCTGGATGGATCAGTTACACAAATGACTGATTTCAGATCAGACTATCAAATATCAGCAGAACCCCTCCCTACCTCGGTGGACATCCTAGGACAGCAGACGTTTTGGTGTTTTCTCCGCTGGGGTCCAGCTCAGAGTCAGCTGGGACCACCTGCGGTCTACAGGATCGGTGTGGCGGCGGAGGAGGAAGTGCTCACAACTCATCTGTGTTTAATTTTAACAGGGTCACAACTTCACAAAAAACAACAAAACATATTTAGGAAAAGTTGGAGAGTGACAGACCTGTAGATTGTGTTTTTCTCACATGTAAAAGGTTCCTGGTCTGAATCGACCAAGTTGACCCAGTTGACGGGTGGACAGAACAGATGATCCACTAGAAGATTCACACCCGTTTCATCTTAGAAGAAATTCATTTCGTTTCATTTCTCCAGGCACAGAGTCAGAAACAGGTTTGATTTATTCTGCAGAACGTAACTGTCAACTAAAGCAAAACGTTTATTTAAATTTAAACAGCAGAGGGCGCTGTTGCAACATTTCGGAACGTGCTCATATCATCATCATCATCATCATCAAATCAATAGTAGTTCTGATGCATATTGTTATAAATACTAACTCCACCATGTAGCCGTGGAATGTCAATTAAAGACATGTGATGTCATTGATGATGTCACAAAGAAGAATGTTCTAAATGGCAATCATCAAAGTGAAGATCTGTTATTGTCGTTATTATTAACACCAGAAAACCAGATACAAAACTGTTTAACAAAGACAGATCTAGTGGTCAGGATTTGGTGTTTTTACCACCACGGTCCGAGTTTAGTTCCTGGTCACATAAAAACATAATGTGTCTGTTCTAAAATCCTGAATCTCTTTGTCTGATTGTTGAAGCTGAGTTTTGGCTGCTTTACCTCTCAGTTTAGTGTGATTTTGTTCTTTCAATAAAGTTGCTATAAAAATGTTCATTTCATATTCTTGTAATGTGCCAGTTCTAAAAGGGAACATTTTCTTCCCTGCCTGGGAATTGAACCCAGGCAGCAGCAGTGTGAGTGCCAAATCCTGCCCACTAGACCATCAGGGACACACGTTTTGGTATCAGAACAGGGAGAACCATGAGAACTTGTTGGAAGCTGTCAACTAATATCTGCCTCAGCAGTCTTTATGTAAATGAGTTCAAATGGGGTCCATGTATATAATCTTACCTGTTTCAATTCCAATGCCCGGAGATCAATTATTCTTGTCTGAGTCCAATATTACTACTAGATTAAAAACCACATTGTGAGGTTCTAGAGAAATCGTCTATAGGTAACTAATGTAACTTGCAGTGACTTAGTGAATCTACAACTACTCCTGTTTCTGTGTTCTGACCGAGTCTTCTTTTCTCCACTGTGCCATTTGCCTACTTTTTACCATACTGACCTTGGTGGGTGAGTATGTTGTCTCTGAATATGGCACAAACACCTCCACCCCTCTGGTTCTGTTAGGATTCAGACACAACATTGAGATGAGATGGACTAGACTCCACCCACCAGTGAATCAGCTGGTATGTTCCCACCTGGACTGGTCAGTCCTGAACCAGACTTGTGCCTCAGCTGCCAGAAGAAGTTGTCTTCAAACGTACATGACTGTATCAACGTCGTCCCCGTCTACTCTTGACCCAACGAAAAGACCAAATTGACCTGTTTACGCCTGGACTTGGACCAGGGACCTTTCGTGTGTAAAAAACGTGATAAGCACTACACTACGGAAACTGGCTCTTGTGAGAGAAATATTTTATTCACATAGTACTAGTTTGAATCACTTATCCTACTGACAGTTTAAACATTGTCTGAACTTAATCTGACCCTAAGTGAGTATTCTTTAAGTACAAGCCTATTCTTTGTCTTTTGACTGTGTAGCCCCTTAATTTTTTGACAGAGACAACAGACTTTTCTGTTTCCCATGCTCTTAGATTTAACACCTTGATAAGGTATCTGCCTTCCTCCTCTTTAAGTCTGATAAGCAGTAAGGGCGTCTTGCAGGAGTGTTTCCTGTGAGACAATCTGCTCTGGGCACCATGGTGGCTTAGTGGTTAGCACTGTTGCCTCACAACAAGAAGGTTCCTGGTTCGGTTCCCGGCCCGGTGGGTCTGTGTGGAGTTTGCATGTTCTCCCCGTGCTTGTGTGGGTTCCCTCCGGGTACTCCGGCTTCCTCCAACAGCCCAAAAACATGCAGGGTAGGTTAATTGATCATTCTAAATTGCGCGTAGGTGTGAGTCATGTCTGTCTTTCTATGTGACCCTGCGATGGACTGGCGACCTGTCCAAGGTGGACCCCTGCGTTTCGCCTACTATGTGTCGGGATAGGCTCCGACAGACCCCCGTGACCCGGAAACGGATTAAGCGGGTATAGATAATGGATGGATGTTGATCAGACGGGCAGAGAAGTCTCATTTGGAGAGTTCTGCTGCTCAGAGGACGAGGCAGGTCTTATAGGGTTGAATTAAAAAAACTTCACAAAAGACACAGCTGCATAAACTTCCTAATTGGCCAAAAATTATGACACTGTTTAAACTGGTCAGTGGAATAAATGATTCAAACTCATAAGTACTATGTAAATATAATATTTCTCTTACAAACCCCAACCATGAGCTGAAGAGTCTCATGCTGCACCACCCGAGCTGGCTGGGCTTTGGACAACTGCAAATAAAAACAACATCATAAAAGTGTCTGTATTCATAAATACATTATAATGAATAGTCAAAGCAAAGCGGTGCTTCTGGACTCCAGCTTCGCCCAAAGTTAACATCAGGTAACAAGAGTTATTATGGGATGTTTCTATATAGGTATTCTGTGGTGACTGAGTGAAGGTGATTGTTGACGATATGCACTTCCAATACTGGAAGGACATTCCAGTTCCAGTTTTCACAGATGAGCCATAAAGAAAGAAAAACATGGAGAATGAGGGTATCGATCCCTCTACCTCTCACATGCTAAGCGAGCGCTCTACCATTTGAGCTAATTCCCCTGAATTTCAGATGTTTGAAGCAACTTGTCTGAGGTGTCTGAGTCTGAGGTGAGTCGGTGCTGCCTCCAGGACCGTTACTGACACATTTGAACCAGTCAGGAGTGACGACAAAGACACAACTCTGTACATTCATATGCGGAAAATACAGATGTGAATTAAACCACAATGTTACTACTTTGTGAGTGGAGGAACTTTGTGGTTTAAATGTGTCACCATTCAGTTTTTGCTTGTTGAGACTGAGACTTCAGTTGAATTAAATGAAATTGTCATTATATAGTGTCTGTTACAACACAAGTTGTCTCTAGGATCTTTCCAGTGACCCAGAACATGACCCCCGAGCAATCGGCTTCAGCAAACGGCAGGTAAAAACTCCCCTGCTGGAAGAAAAACCTTAAATCAAATAGTGGCAAGAAAAACTCCCCTTTAAGAGGGAGGAAACCTGGATCAGGACCTGGATCATAAGGGGGGACCCTCCTGCTGAAGACCAGCTGGATAATAAAGTAGAAGTTACAGATCGAGGAGAGACACAGACACACCGTCAAAGGTACAAAAGACAAGATACATAAGTACAACCATCCGTCAGCAGCAGAACTAAGACTTCCATGTAGATATGACTGATACCTGGTTAGTTGGTGATCCACAGAGACGAGGACTGCAGGTCAGGATGTCTGCAGGTATCCAACAGGAACATCCATACAGACAGGTGGAGGTAAACACTGGGATGGTCAGAGGGTGGGACTGCAGGTCAGTGGATCATGGTGGTGTCCCCCTGTAGCGTAGGTCTACAGCAGCAGATCTAGGATGAAGCTGTGTTGAAGACCAGCTGCTTCTTAGAAGAACTTCATCAATTACAGGTTTCAGGTTCCTTCCTGCACCATCGGTGGTATAGTGGTCAGCATGGCTGCTTGTCAAGCAGTTGAACTGGGTTTGACTCCCAGCCAAAGCAGCGTTGATGAGTCTTACTTTACTGAGGGAAGCTCAGCAGTGTACAACAACAATCGCACTGACAAACACGGTTTAGAAACTCATTAAATACTGTTTTTTTTTCAAGACAACTTAACACCAGGAAAAATATGATTTGGACACAAAACAACAACATTGGTTCTAGACAGAACCCTTGACGGAGACAAAAAAGAAGGTTCTAGATAGAACCCAAAACTGAGTAAAAAGCATTGGTTCTAGATAGAACCCAGGACAGAGACAAAAAGTAGGTTCTAGATAGAACCCGAAACAGTGACAAAAAAGTAGGTTCTATCTAGAACCCGGAACCGAGTGAAAAACCATAGGTTCTAGATAGAACCCAGAACAAAGAAAAGAACAAAGGGTCTAGACAGAATTCGGAATCAAGTCAAGAACATGGGTTCTAGACAGAACTCAGAACAGAGTCAAGAATGTAGGATCTAGACGGAGGACGCAGCAGAGTCAAGAACGTAGGTTAAGGACTCATTTTGAATAGCTATGTGTGACAGGTATATCTGTGCAAGGCATCGTGCTCAGGATTTTAGAACTTAGGTTTAATCTTGTTCTCCAGGACGATGTCAGAGACACCATCTGATGAAAGGTACATTTCAGCCTAGCCAATGCAGAAGGAAAAGCTGTCAATTTGATATAATGAATCATGAATAAAAATGTAAACATTTTGTTTCTATACGAGAAATCACAACAAAGTTTCTCCAGATTTCAATACATTCAGAATTCTAGCTTAACTTCTCATAGAAACCTCATGAAAAGATTCTGGATGTTCACCTGAAGTTCCCTCCTCTTTTGCAACCTATGTCATTATAAGCATACCCATGTAACCCACAGAGCCTGAGCGTTCCTTGTTCCCTCCATATGAAAGGGTTTCTGATTGTAACAAGTCAACATGTTACATATTTATGATCTGAGATCGATTGTTTTTAACGAGTACTTGAAGAGGCTGACAGAAGGGCTGATATGTGCAGGTTTACGGAGGCGTCCACATATAATGAAAGTCTGAGTGTAGTCTCAACAGCAGCTGCATCTCCTGACAAACTGTCATCAGTAAATCCATGAAAGTGACAAGCCTCCCTCACTGCGGGGAACGTGGACGGTAGCATGTCTTAAACAGCACACATACAAACCAGGAACAAAAATTAAACATCCTGGTAATTGTGTAATTTCAGCCACTTTACGTGGCCCACAACTTCCCTCCAGAAAGGAAACAGAGTTGTGTGCTTGGCCTGTAATTACAGCACTGGTATGAGGGTCGTTTTATCTGGCTCCCGCCCTGTTTGGAGACACAGCAGATTATTATAACCCCAGAGTTTTGATCTCTTCAACTAAACACATGGAAAACACAAGGACTGGTGGTCCTTGTTAATTAATGCTAACGAGGAAGACTGACATCTCAACTTAGTGGGAAAACAGTCTGTAGATCAGAGCCCTGAACATGAGTCACACAAGCCACCCACATGAACGGGTCAGACAAGAGGAAGATGACCTGAAAAGAGGGTTTTAACTCCTGAACCAGCTTTAGGAACTGCAGTACCGCTACCAAGACCTTTTAACCTCCTAACATCTATGTGCTGATCTGTGAATAACAAAGTTTGACACATACATGCATTAAAATGTCAATGTAATTTAAATAATTTGTGCCTAAGGTCCGGTATGTCTGGCTACAGTGAAGGTAAGTAGTTTCAAGTCCCAGAGGAGCATCTGGACTTAGTGGAGGAACCTTTCACAGATGCTGAGTTCATCGTCTCGGGTTTGTAGTCAATGTTTACAGCTTTGTAAATGGGAGCCTCAGCAGCGATGCAGGGCCCAAACACATCCCACTCCCACCCACTGCACCAGCCTACTAGAGACGCCATTTACTGCCTGAATATGATTGAAACATTCCAGGAATCTGGAGGAATTTCAGTGTGTAAAAGAGAGAACAAGTTTAATCTGGAAACCTGAGATCTCTGATCCCTCAGACGACACTGAATCAAAAACCATCATCATTAACAGCTGATAGAACCACATGGACAAGGGTTGTCGTACATACATCGTGTGCACGATGTACATACTGACAAGAATAATAATGAAAAATAAATAAAAAATGGTTTGCATTAAAACAATCAAGAGTAAAATTAACTTCTGTGATTCCTGGAAGCTGAACTGGATTAAAAATAAATACATAAAAGTTAATTATGGCTCTTGATTTTTAAATGTATTTTTTCAACAGATTGTAGTATTTTCTCCTAAACTGTGATACTGCAGTTAATAAACCACTAATTAATTATTAAATTGTCATAAACAGATGAGATCAATCTGTGTCTCCTCTGGTAGCCTCCTCTTCTTCACCTGTCCAGCTCTGACGGTGTCCCATCTCTTTGCTGCTTTCTTTATCTCTACTGCTCCTCCTCGTCTCTCCATACCTGCTCATAAAAATGTTTCACTTATGCCACAAGCAAAGCAGACATGACATCACATACAAATGTGTGCACCACAGCCGAACTGCCACTAGATGTCAGTGTTGAGCATTTTTGTGTGCTCGGCCTCTCCCTTCCTCCATCAGTGTTCTTGCGCGCGTCAGACCCTCTGTGGTACCACATGGTTCCTCAGAGATGCTGCTGGGATGAACCACATAGAAACCTAAGCACAGGTCTTCTGTTTTTCAACTAAACTGTGACATTATCTTACTATTATTTCTGCATATCAGCTCATGTCTTTACCAGATCTTGTATTATTATTATTTTTAAAATCTTTTATGTCGTGAGATTGGGTTTGTTGAGAAAACATTTGGTGTGCAGCTCCAGATGTGACTCTTACAATCACTACTATTCAAGTTTAATGCTAAAGTGAACTTAGTTGACGTCCACCGCTGGTTGTTGTCACATCATTTTCTTAACCCTCAAACTGATACTTCTCTTTTTCTTTTGTTGTTGTTTTTCAGGCTCCCTCCTTTGCTGGCTTTGTTTTATAACTCAGTTTTTAATCATTTGAAGACCCGACCCCACTGTTCTGCTGTATATTTTTTTGTCTCAGCTCAAACTTCCACTTGTTCCACAATCAAGAAATGAAGGAAGATGTTGCCTTCATCACTTTAACATGTTAAATTATCTGAGCCAAGCTTGAACGTTTGAAACTGTAGAGTAACACAATATTTACAAAGTACAAGGAAACACAAGAACCATAACTATTATCCAAGAACCAGGACCTCTGTAAAGTCCTGTCTCAACAAGCAAAAACTGAACGTTGACACATTTAAACCACAAAGTTCCTCCACTCACAAACACATCTGACTGGACTGATCACTCAGATGTGATGTCAAATACTGGTTTGTGTCCCCACTCACCTACCAGAATGCTGGAAGAGACGGGAATTCCTCCATCAGTGAAGCTGACAGGAATCTAGACTTCATACATGTTGATTTAACTTCACCCTCAGATACACCAGATCTTTATCAGCAGCAGATAACTGTCACCAACCTTCAGGCAAAACAAGGAACTAGATGAGGACCTCTCTTCTTTACAGGCAGTGCTCAGCCACCTACAACTTCTGCAGCTTCTTCTCTTTTTAAGTTAGAGGAAATAGACCTGTTATATTTCCTTGTTCTTCTGATCTGTCAAAAATGTCCCTCACATTTCTCACCTTTTTATACACTGCAACCACTGCTG
Source organism: Xenentodon cancila (assembly GCA_014839995.1). NCBI lineage: Eukaryota > Metazoa > Chordata > Actinopteri > Beloniformes > Belonidae > Xenentodon > Xenentodon cancila. The sequence goes on from CM026202.1 coordinate 459,298, forward strand.
ATGTCACCCAGTTCCTACATCCTTCTTCAGTCATCATGGTAACACAGAGTCCTTCATTTCAGGTGACGGATCACTTCTGCTGCTTTCACCTCATCTCTTCCAAACAAAGCAGGACAAGTGGGGCTTCAAATCTCACTTCTGACAGTGACCTTAACACACATGCAGCCAACTGAAAAGTCTTTTCTGGTCTCTGCGGATGTGGGAGCATCACTTTAAAAGGGTCTCTGACTCCAGACTTCACTTCCAGGTGAAACATGGTGAGTCTTTATGTGTGGAGTTTGCATGTTCTCCCCTTACTTGCGTGGGTCCCCTCCGGGTACTCCGGCTTCTTCCCACAGTCCAAAAACATGCTTACTAGGTTAATTGATACGTGAGCGTGACTGGTTGTCTGTCTTTGAATGTGACCCTGCGATGGACTGGCGACCTGTCCGGGGTAGACCCCTGCGTTTTGCCTACTATGTGTCGGGATAGGCTCCGACAGACCCCGGAGATGAAGTAAGCGGGTATAGATAATGGATGGAGATATCTATTGTTACTATTGTCTATTTTAATGAGTGTTATTTATAACCTCCAGAACCATCATCCTTTGCAGCAAAATGCAAGGTTCATTGGTCTAGTAGTATGATTCTCGCTTCGGGTGCGAGAGGTCCCGGGTTCAATTCCCGGATGAACCCCAGGACATTTTGATGTGGATTTACAGAAATTACATAGTTTATGTGGAACATCGCACATCAGAACCAAACTGACTCTATGTCTATGTCTATGAATCTATGTATGCAATCATATGTGGACATGCATGAGTATTTAAATACTTCTATGTATATTATATTTACAACTTATTAAATACTGCCCCCAACACCCCCAAAAAGTCAGGCATACAATTGTAAATAGAATGCTCCTCCGCCTTTTCTCTTTCTTTTTTTTTCTTGTAACACCTGATTGTCCTGTGTCCACTTTTACTCTTTAAACAACACATTATAAACTCTTTTTAACACACATTACAATACAGACATCAGACTCCTTCAGAACCGTCTCGTCTCTCTTTCTTGCTCTTTCTATTTCTAGTCTTTTCACATTCTGTCATACAGGCGTCATACCGGCGTCATACCGGCGTCATACCGGCCTGACACCTGCGTCATGCCGGAGTCACACCGGCGTCATACCGGCGTCACACCGGCGTCACACCGGCGTCACACCGGCGTCACACCGGCGTCACACCGGCGTCACACCGGCGTCATACCGGCATCACACCGGCATGACACCGGCGTCATACCGGCATCATACCGGAGTCACACCGACGTCATACCGGCGTCACAGCGGCGTCATACCGGCGTCATACCGGCATCACACCTGCATGACACTGGCGTCATACCGGCGTCATACCAGCGTCATACCGGCGTCACACCGGCATCATACCGGCATCACATACCGGCATGATACTGGCATGATAGCGGCATGATACTGGCATGATACCATAACTACTGATAAGCTGATCGATCCGTGAGAGCAGCTGGGCGGAGGTGGGGCAGGAGGACTCTGGGAACATCCTGGTTCACCAAAACAATTACAAAGGTTTCTGTCTGTGCGTCGTCATTTTCCCTGAGCAGGACAAACAGACATGTTATCAATATGCCACCTGTCCACAAATGGTCTGAGAGCAGATCAAGGAAAAATGAGATCTGTGTTAGCCGTCCCCACTGCTGATCGTTGATTAAAACATCTGTAAGTGCCACCACATGAACACACTGCAGGATGTCCTGGAGTTTCAGTCAAGGAAACGTTCTTCCAGAGAAGAGCAGCGGTCCCACAATGTGGCAGAAATGCCCACAGATCATCAGGAACACCGCTTTTAGAAGGATGTTATTAAAGCTGCATGGCTAAATAACAGAACAAGGAAAAGTACAAGTCCCAACTGTGAACTAGAGATGTTCTGATACCAGATTCCAGTTCTGACACCTGGACCGTGGCTACCAGCTGGTACTGAGGACCACTTCAGTAGTAGTCTTGTATTAGTAAACAGTTGTTTCCACTTACGGCTGTGTGAGTCATATTTAGCAACATCTGTACATCTGGAAACAACTGGAGTGAAAAATGAGCGTTCCAGCATAAAATACAACTATATTGTCAACAAAATGTTAATCCTACATAGCTCCGAATCCTCTGAAGATTTAAGACAGAACGTTTTAGAGCTGTAGTTCCTGTCCTTGACTTCAGAGCGAAGAAGACAAAGTGTGAGTCAGTCTCCAAAACAACAAGCGGCATGATCATTAATACAGGCAGATCGTTCACTGGCAGGTTCCCATTCGCTTATTTTTGACACAATGTGCAAGTATTACCGATGGCGGTAGAGGAATCTGAACAACTCTACACCAAACTCAGGAAATTACACCAAATCTCTCCCTCTCAAACACTGCTTCAGTGTAAACAAACCTGGCGGCTGTCAGGATGAAGAAATAACCAGCCTAGATACAGCATTAGTTGGAGGAGAGTAAAACTCATCATGAAGGTATCACAGTTGTGGGTTTTATTGCATATTTGGAGTTTCTCTGGCAGGGTTTGAGGCAGAAGAAACGAACGGGAAACAAAACAGCAATGAAACTATAAAGACCATTTGCAGATAAAACGTCTTTGTTAGAGCTGGAGATCTATGTGTGTTTAAATTCAATGTTTTTAACAGACAGCTGCTTTACTTTTACTCTGTTTCTGACTCTCAAGTTAGAAGGAGGCAGATGAAGCCAAGATGAAGGTCTGACACACGGAGGGAGAAAAAACAGGCTGACTGGCGGCAAAACAAGTACAATGCTAATATGACGTGAGTGAGCTGTATCACTCAAGACGAGGAGGGTCTCATCGCATCTTCTACGTATACACATAACCAAAAAGAAACCTTACACATATTTACCAGTATAACACTGTGGAAGATCATTGACACACATGGACGTATCCAGCATTGAACTATTGGAGCTTCTGTATGAGTTAAGGGCTGAACTGGAACCAATATCACAAACATGAAGTCATCGAGATGGAGGAGGATGATGAAGAGGAGATATACCACAAGCTGAACACATGGTGACTTGGCTGAGACTGGAAACTTAATGTTTAGGACTTGTACTTGAGTCTGGACCTGCTGGTCTTGAGTTGGGACTGGACTCTAGACTTGAGAGGAGTTACTTGAGACTTACTTGTGACTTGCACAATGATGACTTTGTCCCACCTGTGGTTGTGAATAAAGAAGAGTCAGAAGTGATGAGATCCTCAAAAGAGTCTGAGGTGAGTCGGTGCTGCCTCCAGGACGTTACTGAGACATTTGAACCAGCCAGGAGTGATGACAAAGACACAAGTCTGAACATTCACATGTGGAAAATACATCCAAATGTTGGTTATTTAACTAGGAAGTCTAGTGGGACATAGATGTTCAAGAGGGAGCAGCTTTAGAAGATACTTCAGAATCCCTGAGACTTTGTTGTGACTTTAAAAACTTTACGACAAGAATGGGATTTGTCCATCACCTTCACCTCTCGGTCACCTCGTCTCCTTCCTGGTGGTTTCTCCACCACAACCACCAGGAAAATGGAAACCTGCAGACTTTCCAGTTCACGTCAGTGATTCCTGACTCCTCACCTGCTCACCTGCCTGGTAAACTGTGAAGTCATGATGGTGACATGAGGGTGTCTTTGTTGGGGGAGGAGACATACCTCATCTTTAATGTGCTACTTCAAATCTCACATGGTCAACATAAAAACAAATGTTTTTACACTGTTTGAACCTCACATTATTATTATTAATTACTGAGTGTAAATGATTTAACAATGTTGAATTGGGGAGAAGCAGAAAAAATAAAATGTCCCAGTTTGAAACAGTCAAAGTTACTCCAGGACTTTTCAAAAGGTTTGAAAACCTTATAAAAGTAACATCTTATTCAGATATCACATTTAAAACAAGGAGATTTTCAAAGTGCTGTTAAATTGGAAAGAATTTCTGATTTAAAAAAATAAAACTGTTTTTGGAGACTGCGAAGATTTGACAAATATTTGATGGCCCAACCCACATTGTCAGCTCTGCTGCTCATCCCACAAATGCACGTTCCTGACAAATGTGTCACCATTAAAAAGGGGAGTAAACTGGCTTCTCAACTGACTTAAATATTAAATATTAAACAGGTTAATTCCACTTTTATTATGTCAGGAATGAGATGCACGTCTTGAAAAGATGTAAAACATGTTTTTCAGAGTTGGAGCTCATTTTCATAGACAGCTGAGCTTTCCTATATAAAGAAAGATTGAGTCCTCACAAATGCTGCATTGGCTGGAAGTGAAACGCAGGTCGACTGCTTGGCAAGCAGCCATGCTGACCACTACACCACCAATGCTGCAGGAAAGAACCTGAAACCTGTAATTGATGAAGTTCTTCTAAGAAGCAGCTGGTCTTTAACACAGCTTCATCCTAGATCTGCTGCTGTACACCTACGCTACAGGGGGACACCACCATGGTCCACTGACCTGCAGTCCCACTATAGCATCCCTCGAAGCAGGCGCAGACACAGGTGGTTTTCTTGCAACTGGTTTTTTTGAAGATTTCTCTCCAACGTTCACCGTGAAAACTTGTTGGCTGCATGCTCCTTTCGAGGAATACCAGAATGTCTTTAAATAAAAAAGGATATTTCAAACAAGCTGTAGCATCTCCGCAGAACTCCTTCGTGGTCTGGACACAGTTACACTCCCACCAAATCACACAATCTTATGTGGGATTTCTCTGAACTTCAAAACAAAGCAAATATGAAAGAAGTTAAACTTCACAATGTAACCCTTTAAACCTAGACCTTCATACAAGGTAAGACATAACCTATTCTGCTTCAAGCAGAGTAACAACCTTATGTATGGGTCGTTCAAGAATTACAGGCTTAATAATGAGTTTCCCCTTTTTGTCCAATGTGCTGTCTTTAACCAAGAGTTTCACTCTTCTAACTCTATTGTCTGACCCCGCAAACACTTCTGCAACTCTTGCTAGTCTCCATTCACTCCGTGGTGCAAGATCATCTTGAAGAAGCACAATATCATTCACCTTCAGATTTCTCCTAGTCTTGTGCCATTTCTGTCTTTGTTGTAGGTTCAGAAGATATTCTTTCTTCCATCTAATCCAGAATTCGTTAGCTAAATATTGAACTTGCCTCCACCTCTTTCTAAGGTAAAGGTCCTCTCTTACAAACTCTCCGGGCGGGGGCAGAATGACTGTGGATTTCATTGTAAGGATGTGATTTGGAGTCAAAGGTTCAAGTCCTGATGGGTCATTCAAATGTTCAGCCGTGAGTGGTCTACTGTTAATAATAGCCATGACTTCATAGAGAAATGTTCTTAACGAAGTGCTATCAAGTCGTTTTCCTGACCGGTTGAGAACATGAGTAAGAACACTTCTTACTGTCCTTATTTGTCTCTCCCAGACGCCACCCATGTGACTTGCAGCTGGAGGGTTCATGAGAAACTCACATCCCATTGCTTTCATTCTTTCTTGATCCATTCCTTTCATGAGTTCCACAAACTCTCTACGTGCACCAATGAAATTTGTTCCTTGGTCAGATCGTAGTTGACGAACATGTCCCCTAATGGCAATAAACGTCCTTAAGGCATTAATGAATGCATCGTTCGTCATGTCATCCACAACTTCAATGTGTATGGCCCTCGAGCAAAGACAGGTAAACAACAGACCATACCGCTTCAGAGATTTTCTTCCTTCCTTAACATGGATTGGACCAAAGCAGTCCATGCCAGTGTAAGTAAAGGGTGGGGTTGCTTCCATTCTGTCTTGTGGTAAGTCACACATCTTTTGCTCTTCTGTACGTCTTCTGTACTTTCTGCATTGAACACAATGGTAAATATGTGATGCAACCACTCTGCTGCACCTAAGGATCCACCACCCGTTGGCTCGCAGTTCGTTCATTGTCATTCCTCGGCCTTGATGATGTATCTTTTCATGAAAATGCTTTATAAGCAAACCTGAAATGTGACTGATTGTTGGTAGTATTGCTGGATCCTTTACGTTTGGATGCAATGCTGCTTGACTTAGCCGTCCTCCAACCCTTAAGATGCCTTGTTCATCCAAGAATGGATTTAACTGGTATAGCTTACTGCTTGTTGTCTTCGTAAGTTCTTTCATTAGCTTCAAGCTTTGTATCTCATTTGAGAATGCCTCTTCTTGAACTTGTTTGATAATAGCTAGTTCTGTAGCTTTCCTTTCTTCAAGGCTGGTAGTTTCACTGACGTTGGGCCTTTTTTCCTTATATGCTTGCACTCTTTGCCTCAGCCTGGAAACTGCTCTCACTAGCCTTGGCCAATCAGAGACGAATTGGCCAATTGTAGACGATCCAATAATGATTTCTTCTCCATCTTTGTGTTACACACAAATGCCTTACGGAGCTCAGGATCATTTTCTATGGTATCTCCCACCATACAATCTCTGTCAAGTAGTTGCTTTTGCCAAAGAAATGTTGGCCCTGTGAACCAGTTTGAAGCCTTCAGCTGTTCTGCAGTCATACCTCGAGAGGCATGATCAGCTGGATTGTGCTCAGAAGCAACATAAGCCCACTGTTCAGGATCTGTACTGGATTTTATTCTCTGTATACGATTGGCAACAAACACTTGGAATCTTCTGGCATCATTGTTTATGTAGCCAAGCACAACCTTTGAATCTGTCCAAAAGAACTCCTTCAAATCCTGAATCTCTAGCTCCTTTCTTAGCATTTCACTGGTTTTAACTGCAACCACAGCAGCAGTGAGTTCAAGTCTTGGTATCGTCAAGATACTTATTGGTGAGACTCTTGATTTCCCCACTACCAAAGAACAATGGACTTCATCTGACTCATTGATGGTTCGCAGGTAAGAACATTCTCCATATCCAGAGGTACTTGCATCCGTAAAATGGAGTTCAAATCTTTTGATGTTTCCAAACTCTGAAGGCAAGAAGCATCTTCTGACTTGCATATCCGCCAATTTGGGCAGGTCATTTAACCAGGATTCCCATTGTGGTCTTAGAATTTCCGGAAGCTCCTCGTCCCAGCCAATCTTGTCTTTGCACATTTGTTGGAGTATTTGCTTTTCCCAGAAGCACACAACCCAAGGGGATCATATATTGAGGCTACAGTAATTCAATTTCAATTCAATTTTATTTATATAGCGTCTATTACAACACAAGTTGTCTCTAGGCACTTTCCAGAGACCCAGAACATGACCCCCGAGCAATTATTACATAAACGGCGGCAGGTAAAAACTCCCCTAGTGGAAGAAAAACCTTAAGCCAAACAGTGGCAAGGAAAAACTCTCCTTTAAGAGGGAAGAAACCTTGAGCAGGACCTGGCTCATGAGGGGGGACCCTCCTGCCGAAGGCCAGCCGGGTAGAGCAAGAAATAAGAAAGAATAGAGACATAGAGACACCGTCAAAGGTACAAGATAGGATACATTAGTAACTGTCCTTGGTAGTCCAATTAGACTTCTGTGAATAAGGGTGATATATGGATAGACGGTGATCCAAGGGGATGAGGACTGCAGGTCGGGGTGTCAGCAAGCATCCAACAGACTGTCACGGACCGACTGAACAGAACCCCAGAGCAGAGAGCCAAGGAAGGTAGAAAATGATTTATTTTCCCAACATGGAACACAGAACAAGGCAGGAACCAGGCTTGGCAGACGTAGCATCCCCGAAGCGGAGCTTGACTTGACTTGGCTTGACTTGACTTGGCTAGGCTTGACTCGACAATCCCCAAAGCGGAAACTTGGCTTGGCTAGGCTTGACTCGACAATCCCCAAAGCGGAAACTTGACTTGGCTAGGCTTGACTCGACAATCCCCAAAGCGGAAACTTGGCTTGGCTAGGCTTGACTCGACAATCCCCAAAGCGGAAACTTGGCTTGGCTAGGCTTGACTCGACAATCCCCAAAGCGGAACGTGGCTTGGCTTGACTTGGCTGGACTTGACTTGGCTTGGCTTGACTTGACAATCCCCAAAGCAGAACTTAACTTGGCCCGGCTCGGCTCGGCTCGGCCCGACTATTCGGACGGAAATCTCCTGGCAACCAGGAGTGGTGAGAAAGCCTGGTAAATAGGCCTGAGGCTGACGAGGGGATTGAGTGCAGGTGTCCGAAAATGGCTGGCCACGCCCCTGCCATCCACCTGGTCTGTACCACAACGAAGGGGAGGGGAAAAAATACCACAGAGCCTCCACAACCGTCACAGTACCCCCCCCCTCAACGGTCGCCACCTGGCGACCTACCAGGCTTGTGCGGGAACTGAACATAAAAACTACTGCAAAAGAGCCGGGGACCAAGACGAGCAGGGGGGGTGGAGGGGGCATGGCCGGAGGGGTAAGCGCACTGTCCTAGGACAGCCCTCCAAGCTTGCGTCTCTGCGGGGTTCAATTATGGCCAGGAGATTCTGTCACGGACCGACTGAACAGAACCCCAGAGCAGAGAGCCAAGGAAGGTAGAAAATGATTTATTTTCCCAACATGGAACACAGAACAAGGCAGGAACCAGGCTTGGCAGACGTAGCATCCCCGAAGCGGAGCTTGACTTGACTTGGCTTGACTTGACTTGGCTAGGCTTGACTCGACAATCCCCAAAGCGGAAACTTGGCTTTGCTAGGCTTGACTCGACAATCCCCAAAGCGGAAACTTGGCTTGGCTTGACTCGACAATCCCCAAAGCGGAAACTTGGCTTGGCTTGACTCGACAATCCCCAAAGCGGAAACTTGGCTTGGCTAGGCTTGACTCGACAATCCCCAAAGCGGAACGTGGCTTGGCTTGGCTTGACTTGGCTGGACTTGACTTGACTTGGCTTGGCTTGGCTTGACTTGACAATCCCCAAAGCAGAACTTAACTTGGCTCGGCTCGGCTCGGCTCGGCTCGGCTCGGCTCGGCTCGGCTCGGCCCGACTATTCAGACGGAAATCTCCTGGCAACCAGGAGTGGTGAGAAAGCCTGGTAAATAGGCCTGAGGCTGACGAGGGGATTGAGTGCAGGTGTCCGAAAATGGCTGGCCACGCCCCTGCCATCCACCTGGTCTGTACCACAACGAAGGGGAGGGGAAAAAATACCACAGAGCCTCCACAACCGTCACACAGACATCCACACAGATAGGTGAAAGCAGACACTGGGATGGTCAGAGGCGGAACTGCAGGTCAGCAAGCAGCTCCTGAGGCTCTGGTCCGCAGGACATGCAAAGAAGAGGAAAAGAAGGGCCAGACAAGCACAAAAAACTACCAGAACAATGGACCACAATTAAGTTTATGGGATATTGTTAATAAATGAGGGTTGAGGTGAAGAAGAGACAGAGAAGGCAAAGAGAAACAGAGAAGGTGAAAGGCACCACTCAGTGGATCATGTTGGTGCCCCCCTGCAGCATAGGTAGTAGAGAGCACACCTCTTCTGGTAAAGTGACTTGGTTTCACCTGAATTCTAAACTTGAATGAGTCAGATGTAATACACCACTCCACTCCAAGAGCTCTCTCTATTTGTGGTAAGCTCAAGGACATCTCTCGATCTTTGACAGTTGTGCATTCAGATTTTGGGATAGTTGCCAACACCTTTTCGTTGTTTGAAACTAACTTGTGAAGTCTCAACTTGCCGGTAAGACAAAGTTCTCTTGATTCCTTGACAAGTTGAATGGCTTCTTCTTCAGTATCAACACTTGCCAACCCATCATCTACGTAGAAGTTTCTTTGAATGAAGTGTACAGTCTCTTTACTGAACTGATCCTTTCCTTGTTCTGCCAGATGTTTCAGGCCAAAATTGGAACAGCCAGGGGAGGAGGCAGCTCCAAACAAGTGGACTCTCATTCTATATACTGATGGTGCAGTTTCCAAGTTACCTTGCTCCCACCAGAGGAATCTTAAATAATCTTGGTCTTCTTTTTTCACAAGAAACTGGTGGAACATTCTTTCAATGTCACACATAAAAGCAACGGAACCTTTTCGGAAGCGACAAAGAACACCCACCAAAGCATTTGTCAAATCAGGCCCCGTGAGGAGATGTTCATTGAGGGAGGTTTCTTGAAACTTAGCGGAACAGTCAAATACTACTCATATTTTTCCTGGTTTTTGAGGATGATAAACTCCATGGTGTGGAATGTACCAAGCTGGGTTGTTATCAAGTTGTTCTTCAGGAACTTTCTCTGCATCACCACGTGAGATGATGTCATCCATAAAGGCAACATAATCGTTGTAGTATGTTTGATCCCTTTTAAATCTTCTTTCGAGACATTTTAAACGATGTATTGAGCATGACTTGTTGTTTGGCAACTTTGGTTTCTCTTCTTTAAATGGTAATGGCATTTCATAATGACCACTCTGATTTTGTGTAATGTTGTCATTCAACTTGGACAGAAACTTAAAATCTTCTTGAGACACAGGCTCATTTTCCCCACATCGTTCTGAGAAATCTGATTCCAGGACTCTTAATATGTCTGAAGGAGTGATTTCTTTGACCTTGGCTCGGTTTACATAGCACACTTCAGTTTTAAGATTGACAGAGCGCTCCACACTTGGTGTGACTTGTTTGACCACTATACGATGGCTGATTCCAATAACATCTCCACAATCCACGCAGGGGTTTCCACATCCAATGATGCTCCATCCAAGATCTGTACGCTGTGCATAGGGCTCACTGTCTTTGCCTTGTACAATCTCTCTTGGAAGTAAGGCTTGAGCGCAGTTGTATCCTATGAGGATACCTACTTCACAGTCTTGTAAAGGTGCAATCTCTTCTTGGAGATGCTCTAAATGAGACCAAGCTTTTGCTGTTTTATCTGTTGGTATATGAGTTCTGTTTGCCGGTATAAAATCACGTGTGTAAACTGCTGGTAATGACAGCTTATTGGAAGAATAAAAGCCACGAACTTGAAGGTTTTTCAATTTTTGGCAGTTCACTATAGTATTCTGAGCAGTCATAGTGGAGAGTTTAAGCCTGACTTGTTCTTTAACTGCTTCGAGAGCATCAGCTACCTCACTGATAATGAATGTTGTGTCACTTTGAGAATCCAACAGGGCATACACCAGAATTTCCCTTTCAGGTTGAGCTTTAGACGATAACCAAACAGGAATTATCGCAGCTGTTTGTGTGTTGACTCCATCAAGTACAACTCTGTTTGAAGTGGCAGCTGTAGAAGTTTCTCCATGATGCATTGTTTGCTGTACTTCTTCATGGTTATCTCTTGCCTGTAATCTAAACTGGCTTGGATTTTGGTTTTGATGTGGTTGTCCTTATTTATCCTTGACACGGTCTTCATGTAAACAGTTGGGATGCCCCTTGTGGCATGTATAGCAAACACTCTTACTGCTACAATTTTTAGAGTGATGTCCAGGCTTCAGACAACCAAAGCACAGCTGTTCCCTTTTCACAAATTTGACTCTGTCGACCAGAGGTTTCTCCATGAATTTCCAACATTTGTGCAATGTATGTCTTTGTTTTCCACAGAAAAGGCATGCTATTACACTATTTTCAGCTGTCTTTGTTAGCAGTGTCTTTGCTCCATAGCTTTGTTGTCTTGGAGGTTTTGATTTTTCAGCCTCACCTTGTTTTAAAAACTGAAGTGATGTAATGGGGTTACACGCAATCTTAGCTTCTCTTACCAGAAATGTGACAAACTGACTAAAAGAGGGAAAGTGGTTACTCTCTTCCTCTATTTCTATAACCTTACGGTTCCATCTTGCTGTTAGCCAATCTGGTAGCTTACTGAGAATTTTTCTGTTTTCGGTACAGTCGTTCAAAATCTCCAGAGCCTTGATGTGAACCATAGCAGCTTCACAACTGCGGAGAAAATCAACAAATTCTCTAAGCTCATAGTTGTCTTTAGATCCCATCTTGGGCCATTCTTGGAGATGGTCTCTGTAAGCTTTTGCTATCACAAATGGGTTTCCGTACCTTTCCTCCAAAATGTTCCATGCTGCGACATAGGCAGAGTCGCTTCCAAGGAGAAAATAGCCTTCTATAGCTTTCTTTGCTTGTCCACTTACGTACCTGCGGAGGTAGTATATTTTCTCCTTATCTTGGATGTTCTTCTGATCAATCAGTGCGGAAAAAGACACCTTCCAGTCATTATATTTCAATGGATCCCCACTGAATATGGATGGTTCAGGTATAGGAATTCTTTTGGCGCTTAAAGCATCTGCCAGAATCTTAACGAGCTCTGCTGTACTCTCATTTGTGGAGGTCGACATAAGCTGTGGGACCGGAGAACACTTCTGAGCAGTAGAATTTGTGGGAGGAAGAATGGTTTTGTAACTTGATGTCTCATACTTTAATTTGGTTTTTGGGTTTTCCAAATCATTTCCTGTTAGCTGTACCTGATCATACACTTCCATTCTTGCTTTAGCTGCAGTGAGACCCTTTACTGCTTCCAAATGCTGTATCCTTCTTCGTTTATCTTCCAGAGTTCTCAGCAGAGCTGAGTGCTCCTCTTCAATCTGAGCTTTAAATTCAGCTTCTTCCTTCTCTCTTTTTAACCTTAGATTAACTTCCTCTGCCTCTCGTTCTAAACGATGCCTGATAACTGCAGCTTCACGATCAGCAATTTTTCTTTGAACTTCTGCTTCTAGCTGCTGTATTTCTATTTCTTCCTTTTCTTGTTCCTGTAACACTTGCAGAACAGCTTGGTTTGCAGCAGCATCTGCTGCAGCTTCTTGTCTTTTCTCAGAAGATGTGTTTGAATGTTCAGAAGTTCTTTTCAGAAAAGATGGAACTAAACTTGATTCAGAGATACTGGAGTCAAAGACAGACCCTGCTTCTGGCCATTCTTGTTCTCTCTCTGGAATCTCCCCTTTCAGACGCGCTGAAGCTTTGGATACGATGAACTTTGAAATTTCCACACAACGATCCACCTTTCGACGTGTTTCTTGATCTGGGGTTGATATTTCACGTAACTCATCATAAACTTTCTGGATATCAGCAGAAAGGCTTGTGACATCACCAATGATATCATTAAGAAGATCATTCGATAAAGGCTCTTTTGTTTGTGACAAAGGCTGCTTTGCATGTTTAGCGTGTGTTTTCCATTTTCTATAAATGTAACTAAACCTTTGTTGTAACGATTGGACCTTTTCAGCTTGCATTGCCTTTCCTTTTTCTGTTAGAATACGGACTCTCTGACCTTTTCTTGGCTGCTGACGTTCATTCTCATCCTCTTGCTGAGTTTCAGCATCATCCTTTGGATCATTTTCAGATGGGGGGGAACTGAAACCATCCCTAACTGTGTCATTTGAATTGGACATCCTGTTAACCTTTCATAAATATCAACACTCTTAATCACTTCTCAAATGACAGTAATCAAAGGAAAATATTGTTCACTTCTTGTGTCAATAAATAAAGTATATAACCATTCATGCAGTATTTACATTGCTTAATGTGTTCAGTATTTCTTAACTAAGAAGCTTTAAACTTAGTCCAGTACTAGAAACTTAAACACTGCAAATGCACTGAAACTGTCGCCACACAGGAAATCCTTTTCACTGTGATCAAAAGTCACTTTCTCAGACCTCAGGTGTCCAAGCTCTTTCTGACCTTATTTTGGCAACACTGTCCTTTAATCATGTGCGGGGCTTCTTACGCTCAGCTGACTGCATGGTTTCTGCAGACTTCTCCCGACTTCTCTCGCGCTGCTCCGCAGACTTGTCCCAACTTGCCAGCTCCTTTGAAGTTGCCGCGCCATCGACTCAGGCTCACATGCGTCGGTAAAACAGCCAAGTTTTCACTATAGCATCCCTCAAAGCAGGCGCAGACACAGGTGGTTTTCTTGCAACTGGTTTATTTGAAGATTTCTCTCCAACGTTCACCGTGAAAACTTGTTGGCTGCATGCTCCTTTCGAGGAATACCAGAATGTCTTTAAATAAAAAAGGATATTTCAAACAAGCTTTAGCATCTCCGCAGAACTCCTTCGTGGTCAACTGTCAATAGTTTCTTTTTAACTGACGAACACAGACGAACAGGAAACAGAACATAACATTTCACAATAAAAGCGGAAATACTTCCCTTCTTCATAAAAACAAACTTAAACTCTTAATTTGAAGGGTATAAATAATGATGAACACATAACATTCTGGACACAGTTACACCCACCCTCTGACCATCCCAGTGTTTACCTCCACCTGGCTGTATGGATGTGTCTGTTGGATACCTGCAGACATCCTGACCTGCAGTCCTCGTCTCTGAGGAACACCAACTAACCAGGTATCAGTCATATCTACATGGAAGTCTTAGTTCTGCTGCTGACGGATGGTTGTACTTATGTATCTTGTCTTTTGTACCTTTGTCGGTGTGTCTGTGTCTCTCCTCACTATGAAACTCCTTCTATACCCAGCTGGTCTTCAGCAGGAGGGTCCCCACTTATGATCCAGGTCCTGATCCAGGTTTCTTCCCTCTTAAAGGGGAGTTTTTGTTGCCACTATTTGGCTTAAAGTTTTTCTTCCTGCTGTTTGCTGAAGCCGATTGCTCGGGGGTCATGTTCTGGGTCACTGGAAAGATCCTAGAGACACCTTGTGTTGTAAGTACGCTATATCAATAAAATTGAATTCAATTCAATTGAAGTCTCAGACTCAACAAGCAAAAACTGAATGGTGACACATTTAAACAACAAAGTTCCTCCACTCACTAAAAAAAACTACTTTTTTTAAAGAATAAATTCACACTGAATTGAGAGGTAAAGCAGGCAAAACTCGGCTTCAACAATCAGACAAAAGCACAAAGAGACTTAGGATTGAAGATCAGACACATGACTTTTCTTCCCTGACCGGGAATTGAACCCGGGCCACAGCGGTGAAAGTGCCAAATCCACTTTTTCAATATTAAACCCACATCAGGAAGATAGGGTCAAAGTGAAGGTCGGGATTTTATTCTAGTTATAGAAACATCTTTGAACCAAAGTGTCCTCTATTTCACAACAGCCGAACTATCCTTTGATCAGGTGAAACCACCTTTAAACTTGTCTTCAGAAACCACGATTGTCATCTTATGTCATTGAAAAACTTTGTAAAGTGACAGAAGCAGCTTCAGGATGACCGAGTGGTGGAAGGCGCCAGACTCCAGGACCGACTGTTTCCTTCAAATGCCACTTCTGACAGTGACTTTAACACACATGCAGCCAACTGATGTGTAAAGTCCTTTCTGGTCTCTGTGGATGTGGGAGCATCACTTTTAAAGGGTCTCTGACTCTTCCAGGTGAAACATGGACACATTTACATGTGTGACAAACCCCCTGATATAATCAACAAAGCTGTTGTTTGGAGACAGTAACGTAGATGGTTTTCTAAAAAGACTATATTTAGTACCACTTCCAGGAGAAAGGGGAAGATACAGCTCTGGGACATATCTGGGA
>CM026202.1:474844-517844 GCA_014839995.1 Xenentodon cancila
GGCGCCGCAGCCCAGGAGCAGCCCCGGCTCCCCCGAGACCCAGGCACCCCCCCCGCAGGACAATTATTTTAATAATAATTACTTTGATTATTATTTATTTATTTATTTATTTATTTTTTT
This sequence comes from Xenentodon cancila, assembly GCA_014839995.1. Classification (NCBI taxonomy): domain Eukaryota; kingdom Metazoa; phylum Chordata; class Actinopteri; order Beloniformes; family Belonidae; genus Xenentodon; species Xenentodon cancila. The sequence continues at coordinate 474,965 of CM026202.1, forward strand.
AAATACGTGTATATACATATATACATACCTGCACATACACATACGTACATACATATAAAACCTTTTTTTTTTTTCTTTTTTTTTTTTTGATAAATATAAGAAATATGAGAGAGGGGGTGGTGGGGAGGCGGGCAACCAGGACCAGGGGCGCATCACTTGCGAGCCCCACACAGTCACAGGAGCCAGGCCGCCAGCCACGCCCTACCGTCAGGGACCTCCCCCACAAAGGGGCACCAGCATCGCGAGAGGGCCGACACACGCCCCCAGCCGCAGGCCATACACCAGGGCCGACCCCAGCGAGGCCCCCGGCCAGACCCGCACGGGGCCGCACCGACCAGGGATCCACGGCGGCGGCGCACAACCCGATCCCCCCCCCCCCCCCCCAAACCCAGCCCACCGCCCGTATCTAATGCAATAGCATCGGACGGGAGCAGCAATACCCGGACCCCCAAGCGCATGCCACCCCGCCCGCATCCCCCCCACCACCAACCCCCCCCGCCCCCCGCCCGCCGACCCACCCCTCCCCAGCCCAGCCGTGGCCGTCGGAGCGGCACTCACCGCTGCCGCCAGGATCAAGGGGCAGCGCCAACCTACTAGCACACCAAGGGACACCACACGCAACACAGAGACGCCCCAGTCAGGGGAGCCGGGGGAGGGGGGGCACACCGATAACCCCATCTCCCAGGCCCAGCAGGCCCCATCAATCAATACTACTGTCCCTGTGGATATGGGACCCTTAAGCCACCAGCGCCACCCGCACCCACCCCACAGCATGGGCAGCACCGCAGCCCCGGAAGGCAGGGCTTGGCCAATGATTAGATAGAAAGATAGAAAGAAAGGGGGGAAAGAAAAAAAAACAAAAAACCCTAGACTATCAAGGCAGGAAGACCAGAGCACGACACCAATAATAATAACAATCACCAAGGGCTCTTTTTTTTTTTTTTTTTGAGCCACCACCCCTACTTTTGGTAGTAGTTCAGCGGATTTCCAGGCTAATAGTCAACCTGCCAATTTCTAGTCAAGGGTAATGAGGAGTAAGCTGGGAGTTGGGGGCGATTGTTTATTTATGAATTAGTCCTTTTTTTTTTTTTTTTTTTTTTTCCCCTTTTATTAAATTTCTTTATGTCTTTATTTCTTTATTCATTAATTTCTTTCTTTTTTTATTTATTATTATTTATTTATTTATTATTTATTTTTTATTTATTTATTTTTGCCCCCCCCCCCCCCCAAATAGAAATGGCAAAATCCGATTATTTATCGAGGATCATTTGAGGGAAGATTTGTGTGTCTTGAAATCAAGGATAAAATAAATTTTTTCCATACTTGGTCAAACTTTATAGTTTGTCTTTTGATTGAAGCTGATAGTTGTTCCATTGAAATAAAATCTGTTAGTAAGTTTTCCGAGAGGATGACATTGATGGAGTTTTTGGTTTTCAGCAACCCCTCTGTCCAAGGCCAACAGCAGCTTCTCTCTGGATTTGTTCAAACGCTGCGGGATGATGACCAGACTGCAAACCTCTTTTTCTCTCTTTCCAGCATCTCCTCAGCCCCGGAGATGCTGATGCTGGGAGCCAGAGGAAACACGGCTGCACGGATGTCAGAAGTACAGTTTCTTTTGTTTATTTATTTTATTTATTGTTATTTATTTTCAACTTAAACTTCAATAAGAACTTGAAATTGCGTTAAGTGTTGAATTTAACAGTGAACACGGGGGTTAATGAGGGAAACAGGATGACACTAATTACTGCAAAGAAATGATTTCTAACCTGACAGCGACCTCAACAACGTGCAGCTTCTCTGCTTCACTGATGCAGAGCAGTGGCAGCGTGCAGGAGGACAGCAGATGCAGACGCAGCAGGACTAAAATCACAAATCCTCTCTAACAGTGCAGTTTAGATGAACTACATGAAGATGGGGTTGAAAACAGTTGAAGGCCACCTGAAAGTATAATACACAAAAGTTTTACAATCTAAAATTAGCATTAGGTTCGATTCCCAACCAAAGCTTATTCTTTCTCACCTGAAACCCACCTGGTTCTTTTTGAATCATCTGTTAACCGTAGCAGCAGCGTGTGGTTCCATGGTGTAATGGTTATCACTCTGGACTTTGACTCCAGCAATCTGAGTTCAAATCTCAGTGGAACCTCTCAGTTCTCCAAACATTAAGGCATCTCAACCATGGTGGCAACAGTCCATGAAGCAGTTTGAAGGATTTATTGTTGTGTTTTCAGTACTTGAAACTTCAGCAAGTCTGTATTGGAGTATCAAGGTGTAACATTTCTTAAACCACTGGGCTGTGAGACTGGTGACTGAACGCAGCGGTGATCTCGCCATCCAACAGTCCGGTCTTCACCCACATCAGGTAGTCTAAACGTCGCTCCTCCTCCTCTTGGTTTGAGATATAAAGCGAACCGATCAGTGATGTCGCCTCGCCCACAGGATTTCTTCTGTAGAAAGAAGGGTGGAGTGCTTGAACAGTGCATGATATCCATGCTTAAAGAGTTTGAGGAACAATAAGTGGAGCTACACAACATCCACCTCATAGGTGCTCCACTCATGCTCAAGCTTGTAGTCTTGGTTTGTTTGCTTTTGTTGTTTGCATCACATCAACAACACAGAAACGTCACAGCAGACGTGCTGGAAAAGACACGCGCTCAAAGCGCCACCAACACAGCAGAGGGCGCTGTTGTTACGTTTGGTCCAGAGCCTCAAGTCCACGTGCACGAGTATGTGTGAAGATAATTGTCATGTGAATGTGCGATGTTTTGTCAGCTTTGCACCGCAAAGATCCGGCAGAACAGCGAAGAAAGAAGTGTGGATGAATAAGACGCTGGACTGGGAGACGACTGAGTAGAAACGGAAAGATTTGTGTGAAGATGAGAAGACGGTAAGATAATATAAAAATACTAATAAATAAAAATGTTAAAAGTAAACATGATCCGGTCAGAGCTTCCATCCTCTGATGGAAGCTCTGACCGGATCTGAGACTGCTGGTGGTTGATCACAAGAGGCTGAAGACCCTGGAAAGTCGGTGTCATAGTTAACATGTGGCTCTGTTTTGCTGCATTCATAGTTCACAAAATACTGACGTTTTCAGTGAGGACAAGGACACTTGTCATTTTTTTACTTAAACAATGTCAGAGGACGTCTGGACCGACTCTGTGGTCCAGCGGTGGCGCGTCTGACTCCAGATCAGAAGTTTATCTTCAGCTGACATCAAAGTGATGTTGTTTTTGTTTTTTTTTTATTGTTTTGAAAGATGGCAGAGATGAATAGAGCCAAATGCAGGTCACGACCCTCCCTGTAGTGCCCTGATGTTTTCTTTCTGGTAAACGTCCTGACAATTTGCTGAAATGGGAATAAAAGCCAAAAAAATAAGTGTTTTAAGAAGTTTAAAATGTCCAAACATGCTCCCAGATTTGACAGATATTTCATGGGAGCCACAATGTCAGCTCTGCTGCTCATCCCACAAATGCACGTTCCTGACAAATGTGTCTCCATTAAAAATGTGAGTAAACAGGCTTCTCAACGGTATCGGATTTATTGTCAACAACCGCTGTTAAAACAAAGAAGTATTTTATGTGTGAGATTACACATCTGTCAAGTCATCAGTTCAGGCTCATTTTGAAATCAAGTTTTTGGTCCAAAGCAGATTTTTCCTGGTTTTAATTGGTCTTCCACAGAAAACATGTTAAGTCCACCTAATCCGTGTTTTTTAGAGTTGGAGCTCATTTTCATAGATGCTGCTGACCTTCCATCAAGAAATGAGGGATTCGGAGGTTTCGGATGCTGCATTGGCTGGGAATCGAACCCAGGTCGACTGCTTGGCAAGCAGCCATGCTGACCACTATACCACCAATGCTGCAGGAAAGAACCTGAAACCTGTAATTGATGAAGTTCTTCTAGAAGCAGCTGGTCTTCAACACAGCTTCATCCTAGATTGCTGCTGTAGACCTACGCTGCAGGGAGACACCACCATGGTCCACTGACCTGCAGTCCCACCCTCTGACCATCCCAGTGTTTACCTCCACCTGGCTGTATGGATGTGTCTGTTGGATACCTGCAGACATCCTGACCTGCAGTCCTCGTCTCTGTGGATCACCAACTAACCAGGTATCAGTCATATCTACATGGAAGTCTTAGTTCTGCTGCTGACGGATGGTTGTACTTATGTATCTTGTCTTTTGTACATTTGACGTTGCGTCTACGTATCTCCTCTCTTTCGATTGTTACTATTGTTTATTTTAATGAGTTATTTGTGACATCCAGAACCATCATCTTTTTGTGACATCATTAATAACATCATCTGCTTCTGATCATGTGACATGAGTTTTCTATTGTCCTATTTTTTTTTAAAACTATTTTTTTTTTACTTTAAACCAGTGTTTTGTGGCTCGTTGGTCTTGTAGTATGATTCCTGCTTTGACTGCGAGAGGTCTAGTATAAAGAGTTTCAGGACAGACACGTGACTCTCTGCTCCCATTTAACATGAACTCCTCAAATAAACATCATAAATGTGCCTTGAACTTGTGGTGGGAATTCTACTGGAATCCACATGAGAAAGCAAACAGTTTCAAGTTTAACACAAAAGTTTATTCAAAAGATACACGTTGATCAGACGTGCAGAGAAGTGTCACTTGGAGAGTTCTGCTGCTCAGAGGACGAGGCAGGTCTTATAGGGTTGAATTAAAAAACAGCAGCTATTATGGGATGTTTCCATACAGGTCTTCTGTGGTGACTGAGTGAAGGTGATTGTTGATAATCTGCACTTCCAATCCTGGAAGGACATTCCAGTATAAAGACTTGAACATGGAGAATGAGGGTATCGACCCCTCTACCTCTCACATGCTAAGCGAGCGCTCTACCATTTGAGCTAATTCCCCTGAATTTCAGATGTTTGAAGCAACTTGTCTGAGGTGTCTGAGTCTGAGGTGAGTCGGTGCTGCCTCCAGGACCGTTACTGACACATTTGAACCAGTCAGGAGTGACGACAAAGACACAACTCTGTACATTCACATGTGGAAAATACAGATGTGAATTAAACCACAATGTTACTACTTTGTGAGTGGAGGAACTTTGTGGTTTAAATGTGTCACCATTCAGTTTCTGCTTGTTGAGACTGAGACTTCACGTTGAGTTAAATTAAATTGAATTTATATTGTGTCTGTTACAACACAAGTTGTCTGTAGGATCTTTCCAGTGACCCAGAACATGACCCCCGAGGAATCTTACTCTGTCTCAAAAAGCTGACTGACATGCCAGAGTGAACCTTGGGAACGGAAGTAAAATGATGATGGGATCCTCCTCAGTTTGCAGCAGTTTTGACATTAATTGCAGTTTTACTCCAACATGCATTAATGTAAGTGACATCAGTGTACAGTCAGTTCATTTGCTGAAGAAACTGCTATTTTAGCAACTTTTGCTTGTGGTGATGAAAAGAGCCAAATGCAGGTAACGACCCTCCCTGTGGTGGCCTGATGAGCTGCCGTCAACCAACAGCTCCACCCCTCGGCTCCGCAGGCACAGGAAAGCTTAATGACAAACACATTCCTACCTGCAGACGTCACAGCCAACAATGAACGTGTGAAGTATGTGTGAAGGTAGCTGGCAGCTGAATTTCTGAGGTTTTTTTCAGACTTGCTCCAAAAGGATCCAGCAGAAGACTCAGCTAAGAACTGTGGCTCAACCAGACGCTGGACCAGAGACGACTGAGAAACCCAAGGAAGGAATGGTGTCAACAGGAAAACACGGTAATGTCATTTTGAAATAATGATAAATAAAAATGATGAAAAGTTGAGTTAGTTGGTAGAAGTGAGGTCGGGTCCAAGTGGACCCGAAATCCTGCAGCCTGCCGTGTGTCAGCGTCTTAGGATGAGACGCCTATCTTCACTCACACACCTTCATCAGCTTCTTCTTTTCACATCGTGCTGCATTTTGGACACAGAGTGTCAAAAATAAGAGGCTGTGAACAGGAAACGGCTGACATGGCTTTGCACAGCCTATAACTAGGTTCAACTGAAGAAATAATCTATGTTTTTTACCTTTCCATTTATTTTACCAAGTTCTTCACTGGTAAAATCCAACCATACTCATGTTTGTGCTGTTTGCTTCAGATCAGCAACACAGAAACGTGACAGCAGACGTGACGTAAAAGACAGCTGAGAAGCCGCAGCCGTCAAGCTCAAACCACCACCAACACAAAAGAGGAGCTCAGGACCGTGATGAGACCCAGACTAAAACAGCCAAAGGACGTTTTGTTATAAACCTTTATAACTGACTGGAGCCCAGCAGGGAATCATCCCCCCGAGTCCCCAACCGGATCAGCGGGATCAGTTCCCTTCAGGGTGCGTGGTTATTCTCACAACTTTTTCTAAACGTACTTTTATATGCTCAAACCAGGGCCAGTTTCCGTAGTGTAGTGGTTATCACGTTCGTCTAACACACGAAAGGTCCCTGGTCCGAGTCCAGGCGGAAACAGATCCATCTGTCTTTTTGTTGGGTCCAGAGTAGACGGGGACGACGTTGATATAGTCATGTACGTTTGAACGCAGTGATGATCCAGTTTATTTGTTCCACTTAAAGTGCTTTAAGCATGTGCAAAACGCTGTGGATGGGATGTGAGTTGCTGTGTGTTACTGTGCACGCTGACATGCAGAAAAATGTGTGTCCGTGCAACACTTCAACTTGAATGAAGTTTCTGCCTCCACCATCTCGACCTTCAGTCTGAACTTCTGATCTAAACCTCCACTATCCAGGGTAAAAACACAGCTTCACCTGCAACGTTTAAAGTTCTCCACTTTTTCCCATTCCAGAATGTAAACAAATTATAATCACATATATCTGAATGGGAAAACTTTTAGAAAAAGAAAAATGCTTCAGCTCAGAGCTGCTGATCTTAAGGATGAATATAGAGGCTCCGAACCTGCAGCTTCATCCAATTTCAAGCCCTCCGATGAACAAAGACAGCCGTCAAACAGTCCATAACCACAGAAGAGCACCAGCAGGGGCTGTTTTACAAAGATGATCAACAAACTCGTGTCCAAACATTAACTCTGAGTCAACAAACTAACCACGGTAAAAGTAGAACATGGTGTAATGGTTACCATTTTGGAGGTTTCAGTGGAACCTGTCAGTCCTCCAACCATCCAGGACCAAACATCAAGTCGATGTTTACATCTCAACACTGGTCTGAACGGTCTATGTAGGCATCTACCTCAGTGGTAGGATCCTCATATTGCAGATCTTAACAAGGCTGTTAATAGTTTAAAAAAGATTTGAGTAATTATCAATGATTTCTTGTTGTCCTTTTAGTATTTGGTTTTCAGTTTTTGAAACTTCAGCAAGTCAGTATTGAAGTATAAAGGTGAAACATTTCTTAAATTACTAGACTGTGAGACCGGTGACTGAACACAGCAGTGATCTCACCAGTTCGATCCATCTTCATGTAGTTGATCCAAACTACAGTGTTGGAGAGCTGGATAAGTCAGTGTCCATGTTTATATATGCTTGATGGTCTTCTTTAATGTGTCAATATTGACATGCAGTTGTTTTAAAGCAAGGCTGGTTGGAGCTGGATAACAGTGAGGTGACAAGTGACAAACAGTAAAAACTGTTGTTGAAGCAACCAGACACAAAGACGCTGCAACGGTGATAAAATGAGGAACTGCAGTAAAGTTTGTTGTATTTGAACTGTGGGACACTAATAAACCTGTTCCTGGTGTCAAATCTCTCAGAAATTGACAAGAACAGCAGTAGGTGATGATCTTTCTGTTCCCATTCATCCTGGAATCCACATTTGAAACAAATATGACAATTGCGCCCAACGTGGGGGTCGAACCCACGACCCTGAGATTAAGAGTCTCATGCTCTACCGACTGAGCTAGCCGGGCTTAAGACAAGCACACAAAAACAATACAAGAACATTGTCTGTATTAATAAACACAAAATAATAATAAATAAGAAATAATTGGGCAGCAGGATAACTGACACTGTCGGAAGATCTGGTCCCAGTGGTCAACAGGGTAAGACGGCGTCCTCCAAAGTCAGAGACCATCCTGAGTTGACAGCAGAGTGGCGCAGCGGAAGCGTGCTGGGCCCATAACCCAGAGGTCGATGGATCGAAACCATCCTCTGCTAGTTAAGAACCAGAACATGACGCTCTTGTTTCATTTACATTCTTAAAGAAACTGGTCGTGGATGCATAACAATCTTCTCCAGTGAAACTCATACGAAACTGAAATCATTGTGCACGTTCCTGACAAATGTGTCACCATTAAAAAGGGGAGTAAACAGGCTTCTCAACCGTATCAGATTTATTGTCAACAACCGCTGTTACAACAAAGAAGTATTTTATGTGTGAGATTACACATCTGTCAAGTCATCAGTTCAGGCTCATTTTGAAAATCAAGTTTTTTTGTCCAAAACATGTTTTTCCTGGTTTTAATTAGTCTTCCACAGAAAACATGTTAAAATCCACCTAAACTATGTTTTTTAGAGTTGGAGCTCATTTTCATAGGTGCTGCTGAGCTTCCATCCAGAACGGAGGGATTCAGAGGTCACGGACGCTGCATTGGCTGGGAATCCAACCCAGGTCGACTGCTTGGGAAGCAGCCATGCTGACCACTATACCACCACAGCACACAGCTTCATCCTAGATCTTCTGCTGTAGACCTATGCTGCAGGGGGACACCACCATGATCCACTGACCTGCAGTCCCACCCTCTGACCATCCCAGTGTTTACCTCCACCTGGCTGTATGGATGTGTCTGTTGGATACCTGCAGACATCCTGACCTGCAGTCCTCGTCTCTGTGGATCACCAACTAACCAGGTATCAGTCATATCTACATGGAAGTCTTAGTTCTGCTGCTGACGGATGGTTGTACTTATGTATCTTGTCTTTTGTACATTTGATGTTGCGTCTATGTATCTCCTCTCTCTCAACTTCCTGCTCTACCTGGCTGGCCTTCAACAGGAGGGTCCCCCGACATCAGTGTACAGTCAGTTCATTTGCTGAAGAAACTGCTATTTTAGCAGCTTTTGCTTGTGGTGATGAAAAGAGCCAAATGCAGGTAACGACCCTCCCTGTGGTGGCCTGATGAGCGATCGTCAACTACCAGCTCCACCCCTCGGCTCCGCAGGCACAGAAAAGCTGACTGACAAACACCTACCTGCAGACGTCACAGCCAACAATCAACGTGTGAAGTATGTGTGAAGGTAGCTGGCAGCTGAATTTCTGATGTTTTTTTCAGACTTGCACCAAAAGGATCCAGCAGAAGACTCAGCTAAGAACTGTGGCTCAACCAGACGCTGGACCAGAGACGACTGAGAAACCCAAGGAAGGAATGGTGTCAACAGGAAAACACGGTAATGTAATTTTGAAATAATGATAAATAAAAATGATGAAAAGTTGAGTTAGTTGGTAGAAGTGAGGTAGAGTGTTGTGCATCCTGGTTAGTATGCCTAGTTATAGAAACATCTTTGAACCAAAGTGTCCTCTATTTCACAACAGCCGAACTATCCTTTGATCAGGTGAAACCACCTTTAAACTTGTCTTCAGAAACCACGATTGTCATCTTATGTTATTGAAAAACTTTGTGAAGTGACAGAAGCAGCGTCAGGATGACCAAGTGGTGGAAGGCGCCAGACTCCAGGACCGACTGTTTCCTTCATCTTCATGATCATTCTTGTCAGTGTGGACATCGTGCACACCACGTATGTACAATGCACACCGGAACACAGCACACACATCCAGTTGGCTGAAAGTTAGCATTCTAGAATTCTAGAAGTTCCGGAACACAGAACTCAGGTAGTATGGTGTAACTGGTCTTTTCAGTATTCTAGAAGTTCTGGAACACAGCACACACATCCAGTTAACTGAATGAAGGCATTCTAGAATTTAAGAATTTCCAGAACACAGCACACACATCCAGTTAACTGAATGAAGGCATTCTAGAATTTAAGAATTTCCAGAACACAGCACACATATCCAGTTGGCTGGAAGCAGGCATTTTAGAATTCTAGAAGTTCCAGAACAAAGCACTCAGCTAGTATGGTGAAACTAGGCATTTCAGAATTCTAGAAGTTCCGGAACACAGCACACAGATAGTATGATGAAACCAGGCATTGTAGAATTCTTTTTTTTTCATGAACATATTTGTTAGTGTGGCCATCGTGCTGTATGTACGATGCACACCGAAATTGGTCCTCTGCTTTTAACCCATCAACTAGTTTCACTAGTGAGCAGTGGGCTGCTAGAACCAGTGCCCGGGGAGCAATTGAGAGTTATGGGCCTTGCTCAGGGGCCCCCAGTGATTTATCATTGTGGGCAGCCCTGGGCTTGAACCTGGGTCATCCACGCCCAAGCCCACCACTGTAACCACTTCTGACAGTGACTTTAACACACATGCAGCCAACTGATGTGTAAAGTCCTTTCTGGTCTCTGTGGATGTGGGAGCATCACTTTGAAAGGGTCTCTGACTCTTCCAGGTGAAACATGGACACACTTACATGTGTGACAAACCCCCTGATATAATCAACAAAGCTGTTGTTTGGAGACAGTAACGTAGATGGTTTTCTAAAAAGACTATATTTAGCACCACTTCCAGGAGAAAGGGGAAGATACAGCTCTGGGACATATCTGGGAATCAAAGCCAGAACTTCACACACTCTAAGTGAGAACCAGACCAACAAACTGATGAATGTCACATCATCAAAAGTAGGTCTCAAGTTGAACGTCTATTATATTTTTCAGGTTTGTACTGAGAAGAGCGACCAGAACCCCACTTGAAATGAAACTAAACTGAACTCGTCCCAGTTGAATGAAAACATCCAGATGCCAACACTTGTGTCCCTGATGGTCTAGTGGTCAGGATTTGGCGCTCTCACCGCCACGGCCCGGGTTCAATTCCCGGTCAGGGAAGAAGAAGTTGAATTTTAGAACTGACACATTGATGACATGTTTTTATGGCAACTTTATTTAAAGAACAAGATCACACCAAACTGACAGGTAAAGCAGCCAAAGCTCAGCTTCAACAATCAGTCAAAGAGATTCCACATTGAAGAACAGACACATGACTTTTCTTCCCGGACCAGGAACTAAACCCGGACCGTGGTGGTGAAAACACCAAATCCTGACCACTAGACCACCAGAGACACTTGTGACAGGCTCTTGAAGGGATTTCAGCTCCCTGCTCAAAGTTCACTTACTTACAGAGACGTTAAGAAGTGATTTTCAGTCACTGTTTGTCTGCAATCTGCGTCTTTAGTCCAGTTTCCTGTTGGGACACAGTTCTACTAGATCCACTAGATCTGTCTTTGTTAAACAGTTTTGTATCTGGTTTTCTGGTGTTAATAATAACGACAATAACAGATCTTCACTTTGATGATTGCCATTTAGAACATTCTTCTTTGTGACGTCATCAATGACATCACATGTCTTTAATTGACATTCCAAGGCTACATGGTGGAGTTAGTATTTATAACAATATGCATCAGATCTACTATTGATTTGATCATGATGATGATGATGATGATGATGTTATGAGTAAGTTCCCAAATGCAGCCACAGCGCCCTCTGCTGTTTAAATTTAAACAAACGTTTTGCTTTGGTTGACAGTTACGTTTTGCAGAATAAAACAGACCTGTTTCTGACTCTGTGCCTGGAGAAATGAAACAAAATGAAGTTCTTCTAAGATGAAACTGCCGTGAATCTTCCAGTGGATCATCTGTTCACCTTTAAACTGGGTCGACTCACACCAGGAAGCTGTTAATGTCTGTTAATAACAACAGACCTACTTGGGTTTGTACTGTTTGATTGATGAAAGAAAAGCATCCGTCCTTGTGTGGGTTTGAACCAGGAACATTTCAGTCAACAGCTGAACGTGTGCATCCATTGTACCACAGAGAAATAAGTCCTTTATCTGGGTGTTTGTGGTCTTCACCTGAAACCACCTCTTTATCGGTTTCTTCTGCTACGTCTGATCCCTGGGAAGGAATAGTTGAACATGTGCAGAGCGTTCAGACCACTTTCAGTCCAGTTGAACGTTTCCATGCTGGGATCCTCCTGACATCAACCACATTATCTGGATGTTTTCATTCAACTGGGACCAGTTCAGTTTAGTTTCCCAGTTCAAACCTGAAAAATGTGATAAAAACAAGAACATCTAAACAGTTGTTCTTGTGTTTTACTTCACTGCTCCAGTATTTACGTGGAGAAGTTTCCATATTTTAAATCTGATGTGACAACATTATTTTTTTCATGTGTTTTGATTTCATTGATTTATTTAGTCAGGTTTCTATTGTTACTATTGTTTATTTTAATGAGTTATTTGTGACATCCAGAACCATCATCCTTTGTGACATCATTAATAAAAACCCTAACCCTAACCCTAACCCTAAATACAACAAACTTTACTGCAGTTCCTCATTTTATCACCGTTGCAGCGTCTTTGTGTCTGGTTGCTTCAACAACAGTTTTTACTGTTTGTCACTTGTCACCTCACTGTTATCCAGCTCCAACCAGCCTTGCTTTAAAACAACTGCATGTCAATATTGACACATTAAAGAAGACCATCAAGCATATATAAACATGGACACTGACTTATCCAGCTCTCCAACACTGTAGTTTGGATCAACTACATGAAGATGGATCGAACTGGTGAGATCACTGCTGTGTTCAGTCACCAGTCTCACAGTCTAGTAATTTAAGAAATGTTTCACCTTTATAATTCAATACTGACTTGCTGAAGTTTCAAAAACTGAAAACCAAATACTAAAAGCACAACAAGAAATCATTGATAATTACTCAAATCTTTTTTAAACTATTTACAGCCTTGTTAAGATCTGCAATATGAGGATCCTACCACTGAGGTAGATGCCTACATAGACCGTTCAGACCAGTGTTGAGATGTAAACATCGACTTGATGTTTGGTCCTGGATGGTTGGAGGACTGACAGGTTCCACTGAAACCTCCAAAATGGTAACCATTACACCATGTTCTACTTTTACCGTGGTTAGTTTGTTGACTCAGAGTTAATGTTTGGACACGAGTTTGTTGATCATCTTTGTAAAACAGCCCCTGCTGGTGCTCTTCTGTGGTTATGGACTGTTTGACGGCTGTCTTTGTTCATCGGAGGGCTTGAAATTGGAGGAAGCTGCAGGTTCGGAGCCTCTATATTCATCCTTAAGATCAGCAGCTCTGAGCTGAAGCATTTTTCTTTTTCTAAAAGTTTTCCCATTCAGATGTATGCGATTATAATTTGTTTACATTCTGGAATGGGAAAAAGTGGAGAACTTTAAACGTTGCAGGTGAAGCTGTGTTTTTACCCTGGATAGTGGAGGTTTAGATTAGAAGTTCAGACTGAAGGTGGAGATGGTGGAGGCAGAAACTTCATTCAAGTTGAAGTGTTGCACGGACACACATTTTTCTGCATGTCAGCGTGCACAGTAACACACAGCAACTCACATCCCATCCACAGCGTTTTGCACATGCTTAAAGCACTTTAAGTGGAACAAATGAACTGAATCATCACTGCGTTCAAACGTACATGACTATATCAACGTCGTCCCCGTCTACTCTGGACCCAACAAAAAGACAGATGGGTCTGTTTCCGCCTGGACTCGGACCAGGGACCTTTCGTGTGTTAGACGAACGTGATAACCACTACACTACGGAAACTGGCCCTGGTTTGAGCATATAAAAGTACATTTAAAGAAAGTTGTGAGAATAACCACGCACCCTGAAGGGAACTGATCCCGGTGATCCGGTTGGGGACTCGGGGGGATGATTCTCTGCTGGGCTCCAGGCAGTTATAAAGGTTTATAACAAAACGTCCATTGGCTGTTTTAGTCTGGGTCTCATCACGGTCCTGAGCTCCTCTTTTGTGTCGGTTGTGGTTTGAGCCTAAGTGACGGCTGCGGCTTCTGATAAAGTCCGTGGGTAAAGTGACGTCATTTCTGTGTTGAGTGATTGTGAGTGTGACTGGAGATACAAAACCACCAGGTATTTTGTCTCATGTAAAACCAGTAGGACTGTAAACAGAAACCTGTTGTGGAAGCAGAGGCGAGAATCCTTCGCTTGGGAATCAAGTAGAAGCGAGGATTACCACTTCAGGAGATTTAATTGCTGTCCTACTGACAAAAAATCCAGGTGTTAGAATACCCTAGGTATTGAGACCGACCTGGACTAAAAACATCTATAAATAAAAAAAATAAAAAAATAAATAAAAAAATGGGGAAGTTGATCAGTAAAATCGACCATAAAAGAGGATTGGTTTGTGAGGACTGGAAATACGTGCAGAAAAAAGATCCGAAGTCAATAAAATACCTGAACCTGTGGATCAGTAAATATGGTTTTAAGGGAACTCTAAACTCACAGAAAATAGTTGAACTGCAGGATAAGATAACAACTGACACGAAATGGAACATCAAGAAGATGCGGAAACGCGGTTTTGCAGAAAGCCAGATATGGTTGAACGAGGCGAAGTGGCGTGAACAAGGAGAAGGGAGGGGGGACTGTAGACAGAAAAAACCCGAGGTCATGTTTTACAGAGCAGATGAGACGGGGCCTGTACAGAGAAGACAGAAAGATGAAAAAACGGACGACGATAACAGACTTCTTTCTCACAGTATCCCGATCTATCCACTGTTACCGCCTCCTAATCTTGAACTGAATAACACACCTACTTCTCCGCCGGCCGCTGACACCGTTCCTCTCATTGAAGTCGCAAATCCTAACACTGACGATGTTAAAAAGGCTGAAGAAGGCCTGACCTCCCATGGGGAGGATGTGGAGGGATCTGTCTGTGACGTGGAGGACCTCGGACGGTCCTGCCACCTTGACGACGGAGAGGTCCAGCGGGTTTGGATGACTGCTCTGGGCAGTGACTGGCGTCATGTAGGAGGTGACTGGGACCCCCAGTATGACGGTAATGTTTTGGATCCAGATAAAATGCAGCTGCGACGCAGAGTGAAGGAACTCGGTGACAGAACAAAACAACGTTTCAACGCTTCTGTCTTCACAGTGGTGGACATCAGGAACACCTTTTTCTCTGTCCCCGTTCATAAAGACAGCCGATCTTGGTTTGGTTTCAGATTTCTGGATGGAAGAAGAAGGAAGAAGAAGAAAAAAAAAAAAAAAAAAGATCTGTACCAATGGGCTGCTGTGTGAGCCATGATGATGATCATGTCTCAACAGGAGGGAAGGGGTCAGAGGTCAATTCGATTGAAAACTCCGATAGGAAAGGTGAGCCAAAGTCTGATAATAGGGTGGATTCAGACTGTTAGAGCCATTTAAACATTGTGTGCTGTTAGTATTACATTTTATAAAAGAATAGGTAAACCATAGTTAATTTAGGAAGCCCAGCATTTATAGGCTGAGATGTATGACGTAATCGTTGCACGTTGTTCAGTTTCTAGTGAAGCTATGGAGCAGAGAGAGCTCACTAGTTTTTGACCGTACTTTAGCGTACTTTAGCGTACTTTAGCATCGTTATAACGTCCTTATATGTTTGTACCATATTTTTCATGTTTCGTAATAGTTTATTTTGAGAGTAAATGTCTTAAATGAAGAACATGGACTGTGGAAGCCTTTTTTAAAAAGAAAGACACGTCAACTATAAGCTCTCGCTCTGCAGCTTAAGTGGGCTTTACAGCAATTAGACGGAGCCACACTTACATTAGTCAAAAACTAGGCTCATTTTTCCAAGTGACGCATAAGAACAGAGATCTCCTCAAGAAGACAATTGGATTATAAGAGAAAACCGGTACTTACAGAAGACGCAAATCGGCGGACTGCCAGAAAGTGAGTAAGAAAAGTACAGATTCCAGACTTTAGTCACCCCATATCATCAACGGGAGCCGCTCTTCCGCCAGCCCGAGGCCGCTACGTAACTGAGCCATGGTGGTCATCACTAAGACTGCACATAAGTCGAAACTCTTTAAAGTATAAGAACAGTCTGCAGAAGTACGAGAATCTGCTACTGTAAAGAAAAGAAAAGAGGACAGTCGGTGTGCATTAACGCTTAATAAGAGCGCCGCCGTAAATAATGGAAGTTGCAGCGGACAGCCACAAGAGGGCGCCAAGGCCAACAGTAAAGGCTGTAGAAGCGAAAATAAACCGGCTTAAGAGCGAGAGAAAAGGAAAATTGTCTCAACTCACTCGAAAACGGAAAGAAATAGAAAATCTACAGAAAGACAAAACTAATGTGGAATTAATAAAAGAAGAAGCATTACTTGTCTTTGACAAATTTTATGGACAATTTAAAGATCTAAATGCAGAACTCTTACCCCTTTTCAACGAGGAAGAAAACCAAGAGGATCAGGATGACTGGTATGAACCAAAATGTGCAGAAATTGAGGACTTTATTAAAGAAACAAAAGAGTGGATTGAAAGATTGATGATACATCCTGAAGAGGGGACCAATGAAGATGATGAGGATATACAGCCAAGCGACAGCATCTCAGAGGTCATCAGTCGCTCAAACAAAGAAAGGAAAGCAAGCTCAGTGTTGAGTGGCTCATCGCAGGTGTCCAATGCAAGTTCTGCACGTTTAAAGCTGGCATCAGAGCGTGAAGAACTAAAGGCACACGCTGCCTTCTTAAAGAAAAAACAAAGTATAGAGTTAGAAGAAGCACGCCTAAAGGCACGCAAAGAACAGTTGGAGTTAGATGCCAAGATCGCAGCATCAGAAGCCAAATTAAAGGTCTATGAAGATTACGAAGATAGCCAAGATGGAATGAATGAATACTACAAAACTGAGGGCGTGCACAGAGTAATATCACAAAGTACCAGTCACATTAAAGAAGAAGAGGATGAGTCAAGTCCACAAGCAAACAGTCCTGAACCTCCAAGATTGCATCAGAAGAGGACTTCAACTGGAGAAGCAGCCAGGTTAAGAACACCAACGGACCATTTACAACAGGCGGTTACCCCCGACAGCATTTGCAAAATAATGCAGCGTCAAAACGAAATAACAGAGATGCTAGTGAAGCAGCAACACTTTTCCCAACTCCCAAGGAGAGATATCCCCACATTCTATGGAGATCCTCTTAGTTATCGTTCATTCATAAGATCCTTTGAGCAAACTATCGAGAGTAAGACTGTAGGTCAACAGGAGAGATTGCTTTATCTTCAACAGTTCACAAGTGGAGAACCTCGGGACCTGGTTCGTAGCTGTGAACACATGAGTCCAGATGAGGGCTACAAAGAGGCGAGAACAGCATTATGGGGATGAGCTTAGAATAGCCACAGCCTTCATGAATAAAGCACTCAAATGGCCACAGATAAAGGCAGAAGACAAGAAAGCTTTACATGCGTACGCACTGTTTCTGATAAGCTGGAGAAACACCATGAATGACATTGAGTTCAAGGAGGAAATGGACAATCCTAGCAATATAAAGACCGTCATCTCAAAACTGCCCTATAAACTGAAGGAGCGGTGGAGAAATCAAGCATATGATATACAAACAAGAACAACAAGAAGAGCAAGATTTTCTGATGTGGTGGATTTTATAAATCACCAAGCAAAGATTATCAACGACCCGCTCTTTGGAGATATCTTGGATGTCAGCATGGATGAAAAAGGGAAGACAAAGATAAACATCAAGAGAAGCAGCCCGAAGAGTAGCTTTGCTACACGTGTTTCTTCAGCAGGAGCACAAGATGGAGCTCCAAAAACACAGCAGGTACAGCAAGGTGCAGTAAAAGACATCAACGCCTTTCAAGCCCCCTGCATCTTCTGCAAAAAGAACCATGCCTTAGATGTCTGTGAGGAGATAAAAGAACAGACAGCCAAGGACCGAATCAAATTTCTAATAAGTAAAGGACTCTGCTTTGGCTGCCTCACACAAGGTCATCAGAGTAAGGACTGTCGTAGGAGGATCCAATGCACAGAATGTTCAGGAAAACACCCAAGTATTTTGCATGTAACAAGGGATGTCTCAGTTCTACCAGAAAGAGATGAAGCTTCGAACACAGACGCGACCAGAGAGGTGACGAGTGCCTTCGTTGAGGCAGAGCATGAAGCCAGTAGAGAAACTGGGGCAGGTGAGATTGAAACTATCCTACCAATAGTACCGGTGAAGTTGAAATCAAAAAGAAGTGACAAATTAATGCTCGTCTACGCACTGTTAGACCCAGGAAGCACAGCTACCTTTTGTACTAATGAGGTTATGCACCAGCTTAACCTGAGAGGAAGGAAAACAGAGCTCCTACTCACTACAATGGGAGCTGAAGACAAAGTTAGCACTCACGTCTTGGCAGATTTGGAAGTGTGTGGCTTGGATGAGGAGAATTTCTTGGACCTCCCACCAGTGTTTACCCAGCCAAGCATACCGGTCAAAAAGGGCAACATACCGCTTCAGACAGACGTGGATCAGTGGCCTTACCTCCAGGAAGTTCGTATCACACACATTGAAGCAGATGTTGGTTTGCTTATTGGCACGAATGTCCACAAAGCCTTGGAGCCTCAGCAGATAATAAAGAGTAGAGGTAATGGACCATATGCAGTAAGAACTTCCCTTGGATGGGTTGTCAACGGCCCGCTCAGAACTACTGCAGCTTACCATGGTATGGCTACCCACTCAGTCAATCACATTTCTGTGGCCAGCGTAGAAAACCTGTTGACTCAGTTGTACAACGCAGACTTCCCGGAAAGAGAACGTTATGAAAAGTCTGAGATGTCACAAGAAGACCATCAGTTCCTGGATTCAGTGAAAGGTTCAGCACAACTAGTCAATGGTCACTACCAAATTGGACTACCACTGAAAGACAAAAACATAAGAATGCCTGTCAACAGATCTCTAGCAGAACAGCGACTTACAAGTCTTAAAAGGAAGTTTCACAGAGATCCCGACTTCCGCAGTGAGTATAACAACTTCATGAAGGACTTGTTGTGCAAAAAAATATGCCACCAGAGTACCAGAAGAAGAGCTAGGTCGAGGAGATGGGAGAGTATGGTTTATTCCCCATCATGGAGTTCGTCACCCCAAAAAGAAGAAATTAAGAGTCGTCTTCGACTGTACTGCTTTATATCAAGGAGTATCGTTGAACAATCAACTTCTGCAAGGCCCAAACCTCACAAATACTCTCGTAGGAGTTCTGACAAGATTCAGGAAGGATACAGTGGGCATGATGGCAGACGTAGATTCCATGTTTTATCAAGTGAAAGTGCCTGAAGAAGATTCAGATCTGTTGCGATTTCTGTGGTGGCCGGATGGCGACCTGAGTTTAGAACCAGCAGACTACAGAATGCATGTGCATTTGTTCGGAGCAACTTCCTCCCCAAGTTGCGCCTCGTTTGCGCTGAGAAAGACAGCTGAAGATGGAAGAGACTGGGCTGCACCCGAGGCAGTGGAAACAATCCTAAACAACTTTTATGTTGATGACTGTCTGAGCTCAGTGTCGTCTGATGAGCAGGCCATCACACTGTCCAAGGACTTGAGAGCATTGTGCCTCAGTGGAGGATTTAGCTTGAGCAAGTGGACAAGCGACTCCAGAGCACTCCTAATGGCAACCCCAGAAAAAGAAAGGGCTTCAGGAATAAAAGATCTTGATCTAGACAATGATCAGCTACCAACAGAGAGGGGGCTAGGCGTACAGTGGTGCACAGAATCTAACATGTTTAAGTTCAGGATAGATGTACAGCAGAAACCATGTACTAGGAGAGGAATTCTGTCAGTTGTAAGTTCAGCTTATGATCCCTTGGGATTCCTGGCACCTTTCATTCTACCTGCCAAGATTCTCCTAAGGGAACTCTGCAAGGAAAAAAGGTCCTGGGACGAGGAAGTGTCAGAACAGCAGGCAAAAAAATGGCAAAGGTGGTTGGCTGACTTGCAGAAGTTGTCATCCTTTTGTATCAGCAGGTGCATCAAACCTGCAGGCTTTGGTGTGATCAAAACAGCACAGCTACACCACTTTTCAGACGCTAGCAATAACGGCTATGGTACCGTGTCCTACCTACTGATGACAAATGAAAATGACCAAAAG
This sequence comes from Xenentodon cancila, assembly GCA_014839995.1. Taxonomy (NCBI): domain Eukaryota; kingdom Metazoa; phylum Chordata; class Actinopteri; order Beloniformes; family Belonidae; genus Xenentodon; species Xenentodon cancila. The sequence continues at coordinate 494,951 of CM026202.1, forward strand.
TTTGTTTCATTCTTGATGGGAAAGTCAAGAGTGGCACCGCTCAAGATCGTCACCATTCCCAGGATGGAGTTGACAGCAGCCGTAATAGCCGTGAAAATGGACAAGATGCTACAACAGGAATTGCAGTTAGAGCTGACCGAATCCATCTTCTGGACAGACAGTATCACCGTGCTCAAGTATATGGAAAACGATGCTGCACGATATAAAACATTTGTTGCAAACCGTGTCTCATTTATCAAAGAGGCTACAAACCCATCCCAGTGGAAGTACGTGAACACAGCAGACAACCCTGCCGATCCAGCTTCTAGAGGTTTAAATGCAGAAGGTCTGCTTCAGAGCAAAAACTGGATTCAGGGACCTCACTTTCTGTTGAGACCACATGGCGAATGGCCAGAACGCCCAGATCAGATGACCCCTGACACAGAAGATTTAGAGGTCAAAAGATCAGCCCAAGTCTCAGTTATACAAGCTGATGAGAGACCGGATACAGTGACTCGGTTCGTGACCCACTTCTCAAGTTGGTACCAGCTGAAGAAATCAGTGGCTTGGCTAATGCGCTTTAAGGAGATTTTGCTAAACTTGAGACAGAAAAGGAAGGAGCTTCAAAGGTCGCTCTACAGGCATGAAGCTAGCGCATCTAAAGCAGAATCACGCGTCCAACAGAGGATGCTTGAGTATAAGAAAAACTACAAAACACGAGCGCTTACAACGGAAGACCTCGCCAAGGCAGAGTTGGAGTTAATTCGGCTATGTCAGAAAGGGAAATATGCAGAGGAGCTTAAAGCCTTACAAGATGGAAGAGGTCACGTGAGAAAGGATAGTCATATCTTTAAGTTAGATCCATATTCGAAAGATGGTGTGATAAGAGTGGGTGGTCGGTTGAGTCGAGCTGCAATGCCACTGGATGCCAGACATCCAGCTATCCTACACAAGGACGATTGGATTTCCAAGCTCATACTTCGTCACATACATGAAGAGACAGGACACTCAGGAAGAAATTACATTCTTGCAAGACTGAGACAGAAATTCTGGATACCCAAAGCCTGCTCAGCAATACAGAAGTTAATTTCTGAGTGTGTCATATGCAGAAGACTACATGTTAAGGCAGGTGAACAAAAAATGGCTGACTTGCCGGAAGATCGGTTATTGCCTGACAAGCCATCTTTCACAAATACTGGTGTGGACTTCTTCGGACCATTTGAGGTCATCAGAGGTCGTTGTAGAGTGAAAAGGTATGGCGTGCTTTTTACATGCTTAACCAGCAGAGCAGTCCATATAGAGGTAGCATACTCACTTGACACCAGTTCATGTATCAACGCACTACGCCGCTTCCTAAGCAGAAGAGGTCAAGTCTCTGTCCTCCGTTCGGACAATGGCACTAATTTTGTTGGTGCCGAGAGAGAACTAAAAGAAGCAATACAAGACCTGGACCAGTCAAAGATACACGGATCTATGCTAAAACGAGGAGTACAGTGGATATTTAACACTCCTGCCGCATCCCACCACGGAGGTGTCTGGGAACGCCAAATACGGTCAGTCAGGAAGGTTTTGAATTCCTTGTAAAAACAGCAGATGGTGGATGATGAAGGACTGCAGACACTTTTATGTGAAGTGGAAAGCATCATCAACAGCAGACACATAACGACAACCTCTAACGATCCCAATGATCTCGAAGCTTTGACGCCAAGTCATCTGCTAACAATGAGAATGCAACCAAATGTCTCCCCAGGTGTCTTCTCTAAGGACGACATCTATGCGCGTCGACGCTGGAAGCAAATTCAGTATATGGCAGATTTGTTCTGGCGCAGGTGGACACAGGAATACCTGCCTCTATTACAGGAAAGGCAAAAATGGAGCCTAGCAAGAAGAAACTACAGTGTGGGAGACGTTGTCCTCATTGTAGACTCTTCCGCACCACGGAATTCCTGGTTGATAGGAAAAATAGTCAAGACCATGCCTGACTCAAAAGGAGCAGTTCGGAGCGTCGTTGTTCAGACAAAGACAGGCACGTTGGAGAGACCCATCACCAAGATATGTCTCTTGGAGGAAGCATCAAAAAGGTCGTAATGGACCGAATGAGTAGAAGACATTTATGTCGTGATTTATGCAAATGCATGTACAGTAGGATGAATATATGTTATCATAGACAATATAATGGCTCTTTGTGTTCGTGTGATAATTGATACGTATTTAGGCTTCTCAATTAGGGGCAGGTTATGTTAGAGCCATTTAAACATTGTGTGCTGTTAGTATTACATTTTATAAAAGAATAGGTAAACCATAGTTAATTTAGGAAGCCCAGCATTTATAGGCTGAGATGTATGACGTAATCGTTGCACGTTGTTCAGTTTCTAGTGAAGCTATGGAGCAGAGAGAGCTCACTAGTTTTTGACCGTACTTTAGCGTACTTTAGCGTACTTTAGCATCGTTATAACGTCCTTATATGTTTGTACCATATTTTTCATGTTTCGTAACAGTTTATTTTGAGAGTAAATGTCTTAAATGAAGAACATGGACTGTGGAAGCCTTTTTTAAAAAGAAAGACGCGTCAACTATAAGCTCTCGCTCTGCAGCTTAAGTGGGCTTTACAGCAATTAGACGGAGCCACACTTACACAGACATTTAGAGTCTGAATAGACCCGAAAGTCAGTGAAGCATTTTAAGACACCTGACCAAGTAGAGGAGATAATAATTCAATCGAAATGACCAAATGGGTAAGAAATGCTGTAGGATGCTGGATGGTGACTTTATTCCTCATCCTGAGTTTTTGTTGTTTTAGTCACCCTGTTGCTTCCTGTTTCAGTGAATCCTTATATCTCAGCTGAAGAACTGACGACTGTTTGCTGTAACATCAAGAAGCCTTCGGAGAACCAAGAGATCCAGCAGCTCCACTTGGGCCTCTGACAATGATCCCACATACATTGATGTCATCAGATCTCCACTGGGTGTCAGATGAGTATAAATTTGTAGACCAGATAGCAGCAGGATTTGAGTCCTCTGTTTGGTGCACGTTAAACAAAAATGAACAACATCCACTACAATGTTCAGAAATTGGGAAGCTGGACACAGAACGGGTTCGAGGCTGTATTTGGACAGCTGTCTGCCTCGTCTCTTATGACTTTCCAGAACAGGATTGTCCTGGAGAAGGGAGGTGTGTGTGTTTGTGTGCCATGTTTGGAAAACAGTGTTGCACTTCTTGATAAGACCTCTGCAGATGGTAGTCTTACCAAGGCCATACGAGGGCTGCAGACCCTGAATGGTAAAAGTGCTGAGGAGCACTGCGGTGTTGACACCTCCATGTGGGACTCCTGGCTGGATGCATGTGGCAAGTACCGAACCTTAGTATCTTCTGTACTAGTATCCATCGCTGTATTTTCAGCATTTCTGACATTGTGTGGTTGTTGTTTCATTCCGATGTCTGCGTGAAATGCTGAACCGACTGATCACCACAGCCATCTCACCCGTGGAAGACCGTGTGGCACAAACGTATCTGATTTTGGGTCTTGACTCTGACAATGATGATGAAAATGATGATGATGCAAATTTTCTTTGATAATGATGATATTAATATCTCTTTTTTTGCCTTATAGAAACCCCTCTGAGCGTAAATGTCTTTGTTCTCATGAAAAATGACTCCATGACTGAAGACCTCCTGAAGTGGTCTTGGACAACGTGAAATAAACAAAGATGTGTTAAAGCAGGAGGGAATGATAGGGTTAAAATTTTAACACACTCTTTGTTTAATCTCATTGTTATTTTACGCTCTGTATACTGCTTGTCTTATAAGATAATTGTACACGTCAGAGAATATATCTTGTACAAGTTGCTTATCTTCATGTCATCTGTGACCTCCTTATTTTCAATAAAAGCCTCAAGAGGCCATCAGAGGGGGGGTGCGGACAGAGACAAGAGCAGCTGAGATGAGGCTGAGTTCTCTGTCCGTCCTCCGTGCTGATGTATGAAAACTTACTGACTTGTCTTCCTTCTTTCATGTGTGTTTAATAAATGTTAGGTCGTTTAAACCTGACATTCAGCAAATTGTCAGTTTACCAGAAAAAACATCTGGGCACTACAGGGAGGGTCGTTACCTGCATTTGGCTCTTTTCATCTCTGCCATCTTTCAAAACGACAAAAAAAAAAAAAAACCAACAACTTCACTCTGATGTCAGCTGAAGAGAAACTTCTGATCTGGATTCAGACGCGCCACCGCTGGACCACAGAGTCGGTCCAGACGTCCTCTGACATTGTTTAAGTAAAAAAATGACAAGTGTCCTTGTCCTCACTGAAAACATCAGTATTTTGTGAACTATGAATGCAGCAAAACAGAGCCACATGTTAACTATGACACCGACTTTCCAGGGTCTTCAGCCTCTTGTGATCAACCACCCGCAGTCTCAGATCCGGTCAGAGCTTCCATCAGAGGATGGAAGCTCTGACCGGATCATGTTTACTTTTAACATTTTTATTTATTAGTATTTTTATATTATCTTACCGTCTTCTCATCATCACACAAATCTTTTATACGTGAGACAAACAAAACCTACAGGTCTGTCACTCTCCAACTTTTCTTAAATATGTTTTGTTGTTTTTTGTGAAGTTGTGACCCTGTTAAAATTAAACACAGATGAGTTGTGAGCACTTCCTCCTCTGCCGCCACGATCCTGTAAACCGCAGGTGGTCCCAGCTGACTCTGAGGTAGGGAGGGGTTCTGCTTATATTTGATAGTCTGATCTAAAATCAGTCATTTTTGTAACTGATCCATCCAGATTGAGACACTTTTTGTGGATCTGCATTATGGTTTAAAATGTGCTGGTCTTCAGTTTTTAGCTGTTGAGACTGTGAAGATGTGTATTTACATGATTTTCCTAGTTTATGTGAAACATCATTATGTGGAGCTGCTGGTTCCTGGGGAGAGGAACCTGATATCTGAAGGTTCTACATATCATTTTACTTTAAAACCTCAGAGAACCAAAGTTACAGCTTGAACCCAGCTTCTATCTCAACTTCAACAACAAGAATGAGTAAGACTTCATTTTCGCCACTGCACCTCCTCCATTCAGGTCATTTGTTTCTTGTATTAATTGGCAATCAAACCCAGATCAACTACATGGCAAACAGCTTTGCTGACCACTACACCACCAACACTCGATTACAGAACCTGGACCAGCTGCAGGAGACGTTACAGATTAAGGTGCTGATAAGTCATTGTTGATAACAACAGACCTACTTGGGTTTGTACTGTTTGATTGATGAAAGAAAAGCATCCGTCCTTGTGTGGGTTTGAACCAGGAACATTTCAGTCAACAGCTGAGCGTGTGCATCCATTGTACCACAGAGAAATAAGTCCTTTATCTGGGCGTTTGTGGTCTTCACCTGAAACCACCTCTTTATCGGTTTCTTCTGCTACGTCTGATCCCTGGGAAGGAATAGTTGAACATGTGTTCAGACCACTTTCAGTCCAGTTGAACGTTTCCATGCTGGGATCCTCCTGACATCAACCACATTATCTGGATGTTTTCATTCAACTGGGACCAGTTCAGTTTAGCTTCCCAGTTCAAACCTGAAAAATGTGATAAAAAACAAGAACATCTAAACAGTTGTTCTTGTGTTTTACTTCACTGCTCCAGTATTTACGTGGAGAAGTTTCCATATTTTAAATCTGCTGTAACAATTTATTTCATGTGTTTTGATTTATTTATTCAGATTTCTATTGTTGTTTTGTATATTTTAATGAGTGTTTTTTATGACCTTAAGAACCATCATCCTTTGCAATAGCATTAATGGCTCATTGGTCTAGTAGTATGATTCTCGCTTTGGGTGCGAGAGGTCCCTGGTTCAATTCCCGGATGAGCCCCAGGACATTTTGCGCTTTAAACAGGATGACTGATTGCAATAAAATGCTAAATAAACATCAGCATAATTGATAAATGCTGGAAACCCACATGTACACTACATAATCTTTCATTCCAAGATATGATTCTGCAGATTTATCCAGATGCGAATAACATCTGTCCTCTGACTCTCTGTAAGTGCTCACATGTTGAAAAATCCAGTCACTGAGGAGGACAGGTGTTGTTTGAAAAGAAGTTGCAAAGTCTACAGCAGCTGGTATTCCCAGGAAGTCTCCCATCCAAGTCCAAACTAGATCCACTGCTTAGTTTTCAAGATCAGACCATAAACATGGTTTAGACATAAACAACAAGTGCAGCTTCACAACTGTCTTTGACGCCACGTCTGCTGTCACGTTTCTGTTTTTCATCTTAACCAAACAACACAAACATCTGTATTGATTAGTCATATCTAGTCATTTTAGGACTGAATCACTTCTTCAAATAAATGAACTGCACTCATGAAGTTCATTTATTTAGGCACAATCTTTCATCTTTAATGGCCCCATGAAATCGTTCTGAACAGTAAGAATCTAACCAATAAAACTGGTGAAACAATTTACACTCATTTTATTTGGATCAATTTTAACCACTACTGTAAAACACCTTAAAATTAGTTAAATTCTATTTTTTACACATATAATTACTGAAATAAGTTGGCTAAATTCTAACTTTTTATTGCTTAAACTGGTTAAAGATGTGCTATTTGATTTATACACAAAAACACATGATGAATGAATAATTATTGAATCAACCGAATGGAAATACAAGACAAACATTTCACGTTCAACTGTCCAAGTGGGTCTTAAACTCTCCAGACTTCCAGTGGTCAGTGTCTCAGGATAAGACGCCCCGATTTATTTTCAGAGTTGGAGCTCATTTTCATAGACTGCTGAGCTTCCCTCAATAAAGAAAGATTGAGTCCTCACGAATTCTGCATTGGCTGGGAATCGAACCCAGGTCAACTGCTTGGGAAGCAGCCATGCTGACCACTATACCACCAATGCTACAGGAAAGAACCAGAAACCTGTAATTGATGAAGTTCTTCTAAGAAGCACCTGGTCTTCAACACAGCTTCATCCTAGATCTGCTGCTGTACACCTACGCTACAGGGGGACACCACCATGGTCCACTGACCTGCAGTCCCACCCTCTGACCATCCCAGTGTTTACCTCCACCTGGCTGTATGGATGTGTCTGTTGGATACCTGCAGACATCCTGACCTGCAGTCCTCGTCTCTGTGGATCACCAACTAACCAGGTATCAGTCGTATGTACATGGAAGTCTTAGTTCTGCTGCTGATGGATAATTATACTAATGTATCTTGTCTTTTCTACCTTTGACAGTGTCTCTGTGACTCTTCTCTCTCTGTGCTTCATCTGGGTTGTACAGCCAAGTGCCACTGTTGTCCAGGGTGTGAGAGCTCAGCTGTGTCGTCACCCTCTGATCACAGGACAACCAGCAGAAACCAACTTTAACAGGCTTTCATGAGAGAGGACATCCTCGTCTACTATAGTCAGAACTTTAGAAAATAAAAGGAACTGAGCTGCAGTCCTGCAAAAGTCATCTTGTTCTTGCAGATATTCCAGGCATCACGTTCTCCATCTTTGAATCAACTCAGAGTAGAGTTGTTGGAAGATGATTCAAAATTCTTCTTCTAAACTTCACATAAAAGGTTATTTCCAGTTACAAGTTTACAGTATTGTTCACCTTTTTATCAAGAATAAGTTAGATAACATAAACAATAAGTCACATATTTATGAGGTAGTATAAATATATTAGTATTATAGACCCATCCATGTTGTTGTGGCCGAGTGGTTAAGGTGATGGATTCGAAATCCATTGGCGTTTCCCTACGCAGGTTTAAATCCTGCCAACAACGGTTAGTGTTTGTTCCTTCTCAAGAAGAGGACTGACATGCTGGAGATTTGATCTTTTCAACAAAAGCAGCATCATTCAATACTCATCCAGATAATGTGGTTGATGTCAGGATGATCCCAGCATGGGAACGTTCAACTGGACTGAATTCTTTCCAGGGATTGGATGTAGCAGCAGAAACTGATAAAGAGGTGGGTTTCAGGTGAAGACGGAAACACCCAGAGAGGTCGTCTCATGTCTCTGTGGTCAATGGGGGAGTACTTAGGTGATCCAAGATGAGCTGGTTTTCACCTTGAGTGTGGAGTCCACATTATGGATACTGGAATGTTGGGAGAGAAGAAACCTTTTGAGAAAAACGGACACATTGAGGAGCTGCTAAAACCTGCTCGGCAGCTGCATTTGTTTGGGATGTGGTCCTTTTATTCATCATGTAAATAACACAAATGATCAAATGATTCTTACTTCTGGTTACATTGTTCTAACTTTGTTCCAGCACTGGAATAAACAGAAAAATACACCATTAGAACAATAAATAAATTAACGACCTCACACATATTCCCCATTAATCAAAAGCAACAAAAACAAATAAAAAACAGAAACAATCAACAACCACAGATGAAAACAGCCTCCTCCACCGTCCTAAAAGAGCAGGTTTAGTGACATTTACAGCATCCTCACGTTGGAGCTGGTGGGTTGAAATATCCGTCATCTATGAATGAGTCATTCAGGACGTACGGTAGTTGTACTACTTCCAAGTGTCATCTAACAAAGTCAAATAGGCAGGAAAGTTCCAGTTGATGTTGGATCTCCAGCAGCCCAGCAGAGGGCGCCTGGGCTCCTGATGTGAAGACTGATGTTTGTGTTTGGTGGGTGAGTATGTTGTCCCTGAATATGGCACAAACACCCCCATCCCTCTGGTCTTATTGGGATTCAGACGAGACGGACTAGATTCAACACACCAGCTGGTATGTTCGCCCCTGGACCACTTCAAACCGGGACAACTCCTTTACATCATCATCATCATTATCAACTACAACGTGCATTCAACCAGGACAAGCAACGCTCGACACCATGTATACCTACTAACTCAACCTTTTACCATTTTTATTTATTAGTATTTTTATATTATCTTACCATCTTCTCATCTTCACACAAATCTTGACGTTTCTTCTCAGTCGTCTCCCAGTCCAGCGTCTTATTCATCCACACTTCTTTCTTCGCTGTTCTGCCGGATCTTTGCGGTGCAAAGCTGAAAAACGTCGCACATTCACATGACAATTATCTTCACACATACTCCGTGCACGTCGACTTGAGGCTTTGGACCAAACGTAACAACAGCGCCCTCTGCTGTGTTGGTGGCGCTTTGAGCGCGTGTCTTTTCCAGCACGTCTGCTGTGACGTTTCTGTGTTGTTGATGTGATGCAAACAACAAAAACAAACAAACCAAGACTACAAGCTCGAGTATGAGTTGAGCACCTATGAGGTGGATGTAATGTAGCTCCACTTATTGTTCCTCAAACTCTTTAAGCATGGATATCATGCACTGTTCAAGAACTCCACCCTTCTTTCTACAGAAGAAATCCTGTGGGCGAGGCGACATCACTGATTGGTTCGCTTTATATGTCAAACCAAGAGGAGGAGCGACGTTTAGACTACCTAATGTGGGTGAAGGACTGTTGGACGGCGAGATCCCTGCTGCGTTCAGTCACCAGTTTCACAGCCCAGTGGTTTAAGAAATGTTACACCTTGATACGCCAATACTGACTTGCTGAAGTTTCAAGTATAGAAAACACAACAATAAATCCTTCAAACTGCTTCATGGACTGTTGCCACCATGGTTGAGATGCCTTAATGTTTGGAGAACTGAGAGGTTCCACTGAGATTTGAACTCAGATTGCTGGAGTCAAAGTCCAAAGTGATAACCATCACACCATGGAACCACATGCTGCTTCAGGTTTTTTTCATCTGGATAATTCTGCAGAATTATCCAGCTGCTGCATGCTTTGCCACTTCTTTTCAAACAACACCTGTCCTCCTCAGTGACTGGATTTTTCAACATGTGAGCAATTACAGAGAGTCAGAGGACAGATGATGTTGTTTTTTGAACTTAGATAAATCTGCAGAATCATATCTTGTAATGAAGGATTCTGAAGTGTACATGTGGGTTTCCAGCATTTATCATTTATGCTGATGTTTATTTAGCATTTTATTGCAATGAGTCATCCTGTTTAAAGCGCAAAATGTCCTGGGGCTCATCCGGGAATTGAACCCGGGACCTCTCGCACCCAAAGCGAGAATCATACTACTAGACCAATGAGCCATTAATACTACTGCAAAGGATGATGGTTCCCACACAAGGACGGATGCTCTTAATTCAACAATCAAACATTACAAACCCAGGTAGGTCTGTTGTTATTAACAATGACTTATCAGCACCTTAATCTGTAACGTCTCCTGCAGCTGGTCCAGGTTTTATGATCGAGTGTTGGTGGTGTAGTGGTCAGCAAAGCTGTTTGCCATGTAGTTGATCTGGGTTTGATTGCCAATTAATAGACCAGCACATTCTAAACCCCCTCTGATGGCCTCTTGACGCTTTTATTGAAAATAAGGAGGTCACAGATGACATGAAGATAAGCAACTTGTACAAGATATATTCTCTGATGTGTACAACTATCTTATAAGACAAGCAGTATACAGAGCGTAAAATAACAATGAGATTTAACAAAGAGTGTGTTAAAGTTTTAACCCTTTTTACTGTTTAATCTTGGCTGATGTTTTAATTCTATTTTAAATCCACTTTGATGGTTTCTTTTGCATCTTGCTCTATGTTCTATGACACTGATGAACGTGTGTGAGTGAAGATAGGCGTCTCATCCTAAGACGCTGAAACACGGCAGGCTGCAGGATTTCGGATCCACTTGGACCCGACCAGATCCACTTGTGAACGAGCTCGTTTGAAATGGTTCAAATTTTGCCTTAAAAGATCAGATCAATGACTGCAGTGTCTCAAAGGTTTTACCACCTCTTCCCCAAAATCAACTAGAATATATTCAAGTAGAAAATATAGTATAATATAAGTGTTGTATAATTGGACAGAAACAACAAATTCTTTTAAAATAAGACCAATCAACCTGATGGAATGGACAAATAAAAAAACATGTTTTAAATAAAAAGTGAAACAGTGTTTCTATGATACAGACTGTTCAGGTGGATTATCAACTGTTAGATGCCATCATACTGGTGTGTTTGATGCTGTTTATGGGGGAGTGGTTATGGGCCAAGTCCTGGCCCAGACTCCAGGACCGACTGTTTCGTTCATCTTCACTGAGGACTCTGGTCTCCCGATGGAGGCGGGGCTTCAAATCTCACTTCTGACAGTGACTTTAACACACATGCAGCCAACTGATGTGTAAAGTCTTTTCTGGTCTCACTTCCAGGTGAAACATGGTTAGTCTTTCTGTGTGGAGTTTGCATGTTCTCCCCTTACTTGCGTGGGTTCCCTCCGGGTACTCCGGCTTCTTCCTACAGTCCAAAAACCTGCTTACTAGGTTAATTGATACGTGAGCGTGACTGGTTGTCTGTCTTTGAATGTGGCCCTGCGATGGACTGGCGACCTGTCCGGGGTAGACCCCTGCGTTTTGCCTACTATGTGTCGGGATAGGCTCCGACAGACCCTGGAGACGGAGTAAGCGGGTATAGATAATGAATGGAGATATCTATTGTTACTATTGTCTATTTTAATGAGTGTTATTTATAACCTCCAGAACCATCAACCTTTGCAACAAAAAGAAGGGCTCATTGGTCTAGTAGTATGATTCTCGCTTCGGGTGTGAGAGGTCCCGGGTTCAATTCCCGGATGAGCCCCAGGACATTTTGATGTGGATTTTCAGAAAAAATACATAGTTTATGTGGAACATCACACATCAGAACCAAACTGACTTCTCACGTGTGTGTGTGTATCTATGTATGCAAACATATATATGTGGACATGCAAAAGTATTTAAATACTTCTATGTATTATATTTACAACTTCTTAAATACTGCCTCCAAAACCCTTAAACACCCAGGCATGCAATTGTAAATATAATGTTCCTCCCCCTTTTCTCTTTCTTCTTTTTTCTTGTAACACTTGATTGTCCTGTGTCCACCTTTTCTCTTTAAACAACACATTATAAACTCTTTTTAACACACATTACAACACAGACACCGGACTGCACCACCACTGTCTCTCGTTTCTATTTCTAGTCTTTTCACATTTCGTCATACTGGCGTCATACCGGCATCATACCGGCATGACACCGGCATGATACCGGCATGATACCGTAGCTACTGATAACCTGATCGATCCGTGAGAGCAGCTGGGCGGAGGTGGGGCAGGAGGACTCTGGGAACATGCTGGTTCACCAAAACAATTACAAAGGTTTATGTGCGTCGTCATTTTTCCTGAGAAGGACAAAACAGACATGTTATTAATATGCCACCTGTCCACAAATGGTCTGAGAGCAGATCAAGGAAAAATGAGATCTGTGTTAGCCGTCCCCACTGCTGATCGTTGATTAAAATATCTGTAACTGGCACCACATGAACACACTGCAGGATGTCCTGGAGTTTCAGTAAAGGAAGGGTTCATCCAGAGAAGAGCAGTGGTCCAACAATGTGGCAGAAATGCCCACAGATCATCAGGAACACCGCTTTTAGAAGGATGTTATTAAAGCTGCATGGCTAAATAACAGAACAAGGAAAAGTACAAGTCCCAACTGTGAACTGGAGATGTTCTGATACCAGATTCCAGTTCTGACACCTGGACCGTGGCTACCAGCCGGTACTGGGGACCACTTCAGTAGCAGTCTTGTATTAGTAACCTGTTTTTTCCAATTACGGCTGTACGAGTCATATTTAGCAACATCTGTACATCTGGAAACAACTGGAGTGAAAAATGAGCGTTCCAGCTTAAAATACAACTATATTGTCAACAAAACGTTAATCCTACATAGCTCCGAATCCTCTGAAGATTTAAGACAGAAAATTTTAGAGCTGCAGCTCCTGTCCCTGATTTCAGAGCGAAGAAGACAAAGTGTGAGTCAGTCTCCAAAACAACAAGCGGCATGATCATTAATACAGGTAGATCATTAACTGGCAGGTTCCCATTCGCTTGTTTTGGACACAATCTATAAGTATTTCCCAATGGTGGTAGCGGAATCTGAACAACTCTACAGCAAACTCAGGAGATCACACCTAATCGCTCCCACTCAAACACCACTTCAGTGTAAACAAACCTGGCGGCTGTCAGGATGAAGAAATAACCAGCCTAGATACAGCATTAGTTGGAGGAGAGTAAAACTCATCATGAAGGTCACACAGTTGTGGGTTTTATTGCATATTTGGAGTTTCTCTGGCAGGGTTTGAGGCAGAAGAAACGAACAGGAAACAAAACAGCAATGAAACTATAAAGACCATTTGCAGATAAAACGTCTTTGTTATAGCTGGAGATCTAAGTGTGTTTAAATTCAATGTTTTTAGCAGACAGCTGCTTTACTTTTACTCTGTTTCTGACTCTCAATTTAGAAGGACGCAGATGAAGCCAAGATGAAGGTCTGACACACGGAGGGAGAAAAAACAGGCTGACTGGCGGCAAAACAAGTACAATGCTAATATGACGTGAGTGAGCTGTATCACTCAAGACGAGGAGGGTCTCATCGCATCTTCTAGGTATACACATAACCAAAAAAAAACGATACACATATTTACCAGTACAGCACCTAACCACTACCGAGTAGATAGTGGGATCTAGACAGACTGAACCTGGAACAGAGACAAAAACGTAGGTTCTAGACAAAACCCAGAACCGACTCAAAAACGTAGGTTCTACAAAGAACTCGGAACCGAAAAGAGATAAAAAAGGCAGGTTGTAGTTCGAACCCGAAACTGAGTAAAAACGGAGGTTCTAGATAGAACCCTGGACGGAGAAAAAAAACGGTGGGTTCTAGTTAGAACCCAAAATAGAGAGAAAAATGACTTCTATCTAGAACTCAGAACATAGTTAGAAAACATTGGTTCTAGATAGAACCCAGGACAGAGACAAAAAAGTAGGTTCTACATAGTACCTGACAGTGACAAAAAGGTAGGTTCTATCTAGAACCCCGAACCGAGTCAAAAATATAGGTTCTAGACAGAACCCAGAATTGACTCAAAAACATAGGTGCTATGAAGAACTCGGAACTGAGCAGAGATAACAAAAAGGCAGGTTCTAGATAGAACCCAGAACAGAGACAGAAAATACGTTGTATACAGAACCCAGAACTGACTCAAAAACATAGGTGCTACGAAGAACTCGGAACTGAGCAGAGATTAAAAAAAGCCAGGTTCCAGGTAGAACCCGGAACCGAGTAAAAAAAAACCATCGGTTCCAGATAGAACCCAGGACGGAGACAAAAAGGTAGGTTCTAGATAGAACTCGAAATAAACACAAAATGTAGGTTCTTTCTAGAACCCAGAACAAAGAAAAACCATAGGTTCTATCTAGAACCAATGGATTTGGTTCTAGGTTCTAGACAGAACCCGGAACATTGGTTGTAACTAGAACACAGATCAGAGAAAACATCTGTTCTAGATAGAACCCAAAACTGAGTTAAAAACACGGTCCAAGATAGAACCCAAAACTGAGTTAAAAACATCGGTTCTAGATAGAACCCAGGACTCAGAAAAAAAAGTAGGTTCTAGATAGAACCCAAAACAGTGACAAATCCGTAGGTTCTATCTATAACCCGGAACCGAGTCAAAAACATCGGTTCTAGATAGAACCCAGAACAGAGAAAAGAACAATGGGTCTAGACAGAATTTGGAATCAAGTCAAGAACATAGGTTCTAGACAGAACTCAGAACATAGTCAAGAATTTAGGATCTAGGCGGAGGCCGCAACAGAGTCAAGAACTTAGGTTATTGAATAGCTATGTGTGACAGGTATATCTGTGCAAGGCATCATGCTCAGGATTTTAGAATTTAGGTTTAATCTTGTTCTCCAGGACCTGATGAAAGGTACATTTTAGCCTAGCCAATGCAGAAGGAAAAGCTGTCAATTTGATATAATGAATCATGAAAAAAAATTTAAACATTTTGTTTCTATATGAGAAATCACAACAAAGTTTCAGTTAATGTAACAGAAATTCTTCAGATTTCAATACTTTATTCTATATCTTAACTTCTCATAGAAACCTTATGAAAAGATTCTGGATGTTCACCTGAAGTTCCCTCCTCTTTTGCAACCTATGGGATTATAAGCATACCCATGTAACCCACAGAGCCTGAGCGTTCCTTGTTCCCTCCATATGAAAGGGTTTCTGATTGTAACAAGTCAACATTTAACATATTTGTGATCTGAGATCGATTGTTTTTAACGAGTACTTGAAGAGGCTGACAGAAAGGCTGATATGTGCAGCTTTACGGAGGCGTCCACATATAATGAAAGTCTGAGTGTAGTCTCAACAGCAGCTGCATCTCCTGACAAACTGTCATCAGTAAATCCATGAAAGTGACCAGCCTCCATCACTGCGGGGACCGTGGACGGTAGCATGTCTTAAACAGCACACATACAAACAAGGAACAGAAATGAAACATCCTGGTAATTGTGTAATTTCAGCCACTTTACGTGGCCCACAACTTCCCTCCAGAAAGGAAACAGAGTTGTGTGCTTGACCTGTAATTACAGCACTGGTATGAGGGTCGTTTTATCTGGCTCCCGCCCTGTTTGGAGACACAGCAGATTATTATAACCCCAGAGTTTTGATCTCTTCAACTAAACACATGGAAAACACACGGACTGGTGGTCCTTGTTAATTAATGCTAACGAGGAAGACTGACATCTCAACTTAGTGGGAAAACAGTCTGTAGATCAGAGCCCTGAACATGAGTCATACAAGCCACCCACATGAACGGGTTCTTCAGACAATAGGAAGATGACCTGAAAAGAAGGTTTTAACTCCTGAACCAGCTTTAGGAACTGCAGTACCGCTGCCAAGACCTTTTAACCTCCTAACATCTATGTGCTGATCTGTGAATAACAAAGTTTGACACATACATGCAATAAAATTTCAATCTCATTTAAATAAGATGTGTGCGTAAAACCAGTAGGTTTTCTTTTAAGGTCCAGTATGTCTGGCTACAGTGAAGGTAAGTAGTTTTAAGTGAGTCCCAGAGGAGCATCTGGAGTCAGTGGTGGAACCTTTCACAGATGCTGAGTTCATCGTCTCAGGTTTGTAGTCAATGTTTACAGCCTTGTAAATGGGAGCCTAAGCAGCGATGCAGGGCCCAAACACACCCCACTCCCACCCACTGCACCAGCCCACTAGAGACGCCATTTACTGCCTCACGGTCAGCTGTGTGGTGCTGAACACAGAGATGAAGGTAAACTGACAAGAAGCTCGAGCTGGCTGGGAGAAGGTTTCCAGTTTATGTCTGACGGTCTTACCCTGGCTGATGAGGAGCTCGTACCATAAAAGAGTTCTCTACTCAAAGCTGAAACTCAAATCTGATCACGATCGGATGATATGGAAAATGCACTTTTTAAAGATGCAGCCTCTCTTAAATTTAATCTAACTTTGATTTCTTGTTAGACAAAGTAATTTGATGCTTTTGCTTATCAACGTCATTTCATTTGTTAACATACATCTACTTATACTTTTCAAACAGGTAATATGTTATAGAATATAATAATTCATCGTCATGATGATTTAGTCTAAAATCAGCATCCATACAAAGCTGAGTGTTTGAGGAGCAAAGATGGATAGAGAATTTTCACTTTTTCAACAAATATGTGAGAAAAATGTTTAAAAAGACTGGAGGAGATGTACATATTTTTCCTTTTACTCATCAGAATATGATTGAAACATTCCAGGAATCTGGAGGAATTTCAGTGTGTAAAGGAGAGGACAACTTTAATCTGGAAACCTGAGATCTCTCAGATGACACTGAATCAAAAACCATCATCATTAACAGCTGATAGAACCACATCGAACCGGGGTTACCATGGAAATCACTGTCAACACTAAAATACAGAGACACATTCACTAATAACACTCAAAACCTAACACTTTACTGTGGAGAAAGAAACTCATCCAAAGGAAACATTTCTGGACATGGACACATCTGGTATTGACCATCACCATGGAAGCATAGATTGTACAAACTGTGGAGTACCCCAGGCTTCTAAATGGGGGCTTCTATTTATTTACTTCAGACTAGGATTGGTCTGTCTGCATCCTGACCTGACCACAGTGTAGGATGTTGGAGGGTTTAGAAACCAAAAAACGTGAGAGCAACAACCCTGTACCCTTTAAAATCTTAGAATGTATTTTCAAGAGGAATAAGACTAAATAAAACACAAAACTCTTCATCACTGGTTTAGTCAATAACAAACATATTTGAAGTTTAGCACAAAGAAATGGAACATATCATCATTTGGATGGATCATACATTTTTGATGCTGTCAACAAGGGAAATCAATCTTTCAACCCCGACACTCTCATGTTGGAGGTTTTTTTATTTTCAGTGTTGCATTGCACCGGTGACAAGCCTGTGTCATCGACTAATGTCTCTGATAATAGTGATAAATGTGCAGCCTGGTTTCTGCGGGGAGCAGATGTTGGTGTGAAACCAGTGTCCCTTGGGCAAGACACCCCTGAAGCTGCATTTAAGCCACTTTGGTGGCCTTTTAAATGACATAATTTTACCAGGATTAGCCCACTTCTGGAAAAACTCTCAAATAAATGGTCCTCTGTGGGCGACATGTGAAAATAATGGTTTGCATAAAAACAATCAAGAGTAAAATTAACTTCTGTGATTTGTGGAAGCTGAACTGGATTAAAAATAAATACATAAAAGTCAATTATGACTCTTGATTTTTAAATGTATTTTTACTTACTTATTATTTATTACTTGGCATAAAAATGTTTCACTTATGGCACAAGCAAAGCAGAAACGACATTACAAACATGTGTGTGCACCATGGCCGAGCTGCCACTAGATGTCAGTGTTGAGCATCTTTGTGTTGTCGGCCTTGTATTATTATTATTTTTTAAATCTTTTATGTCGTGAGATTGGGTTTGTTGAGAAAACATTTGGTGTGCAGCTCCAGATGTGACTCTTACAATCACTACTATTCAAGTTTAATGCTAAAATGGACTTAGTCGACGCCCACCGCTGGTTGCTGTCTCATCATTTTTTAACCCTCAAACTGATACTTCTCTTTTTCTTTTGTTGTTGTTTTTCAGGCTCCCTCCTTTGCTGGCTTTGTTTCATAACTCAATCTTTAATCATTTGAAGACCCGACCCCACTGTTCTGCTGTATATTTTATCTCAGCTCAAACTTCCACTTGTTCCACAATCAAGAAATGAAGGAAGATGTTGCCTTCATCACTTTAACATGTTAAATTATCTGAGCCAAGCTTGAACGTTTGAAACTTTAGAGTAACACAAAATTTACAAAATATAAGGAAACACAAGAACCACAACTATTATCCAGGAACCGGGACCTCTGTAAAGTCCAGTCTCAACAACCAAAAACTGAACGTTGACACATTTAAACCACAAAGTTCCTCCACTCACAAACACATCTGACTGGACTGATCACTCAGATGTGATGTCAAATAGTGGTTTGTGTCCCTACTCACCTACCAGAATGATGGAAGTGACGGGCATTCCTCCATCAGTGAAGCTAACAAGAATCTAGACTTCATACATGTTGATTTAACTTCACCCTCAGAAGATTGTTGTGGTCACAGGACTGTCTGTCTGCTCCTTCTCTCAAGTAAAAACTCTTGTTGCTTCCATCAGGACAATCCTGAGTGAACTCATGATGACCTCACTATGACCTCACAGAGTGAAAACCTCCATCACAACAGCAAAGAAAGAAAACTAACATCTCTGATCACAACAGCCACGACCAGTTTCTTTAAGTATGTAAATAAAACAAGCATGTCATGATCTGGTTCTTAACTAGCAGAGGATGGTTTCGATCCATCGACCTCTGGGTTATGGGCCCAGCACGCTTCCGCTGCGCCACTCTGCTGTCAACTCAGGATGGTCTCTGACTTTGGAGGACGCCGTCTTACCCTGTTGACCACTGGGACCAGATCTTCCGACAGTGTCAGTTATCCTGCTGCCCAATTATTTCTTATTTATTATTATTTTGTGTTCATTAATGCCTAAAGCCTGGCTAGCTCAGTCGGTAGAGCATGAGACTTTTAATCTCAGGGTCGTGGGTTCGAGCTCCACGTTGGGTGCAATTGTCAAATGTGGATTCCAGGATGAATGTGAACAGCTTTAAATGGGAACAGAAACACATCACCTACTGCTGTTCTTGTCAATTTCAGAGAGACTTTACACCAGGAACAGGTTTATTAGTGTCCCACAGTTCAAATACAACAAACTTTACTGCAGTTCCTCGTTTTATCACCGTTGCAGCGTCTTTGTGTCTGGTTGCTTCAACAACAGTTTTTCCTGTTTGTCACTTGTCACCTCACTGTTATCCAACTCCAACCAGCCTTGCTTTAAAACAACTGCATGTCAATATTGACACATTAAAGAAGACCATCAAGCATATATAAACATGGACACTGACTTATCCAGCTCTCCAACACTGTAGTTTGGATCAACTACATGAAGATGGATCGAACTGGTGAGATCACTGCTGTGTTCAGTCACCAGTCTCACAGTCTAGTAATTTAAGAAATGTTTCACCTTTATAATTCAATACTGACTTGCTGAAGTTTCAAAAACTGAAAACCAAATACTAAAAGGACAACAAGAAATCATTGATAATTACTCAAATCTTTTTTAAACTATTTACAGCCTTGTTAAGATCTGCAATATGAGGATGCTACCACTGAGGTAGATGCCTACATAGACCGTTCAGACCAGTGTTGAGATGTAAACATCAACTTGATGTTTGGTCCTGGATGGTTGGAGGACTGACAGGTTCCACTGAAACCTCCAAAATGGTAACCATTACACCATGTTCTACTTTTACCGTGGTTAGTTTGTTGACTCAGAGTTAATGTTTGGACACGAGTTTGTTGAATATCTTTGTAAAACAGCCCCTGCTGGTGCTCTTCTGTGTTTATGGACTGTTTGACGGCTGTCTTTGTTCATCGGAGGGCTTGAAATTGGAGGAAGCTGCAGGTTCGGAGCCTCTATATTCATCCTTAAGATCAGCAGCTCTGAGCTGAAGCATTTTTCTTTTTCTAAAAGTTTTCCCATTCAGATGTCTGCGATTATAATTTGTTTACATTCTGGAATGGGAAAAAGTGGAGAACTTTAAACGTTGCAGGTGAAGCTGTGTTTTTACCCTGGATAGTGGAGGTTTAGATCAGAAGTTCAGACTGAAGGTCGAGATGGTGGAGGCAGAAACTTCATTCAAGTTGAAGTGTTGCACGGACACACATTTTTCTGCATGTCAGCGTGCACAGTAACACACAGCAACTCACATCCCATCCACAGCGTTTTGCACATGCTTAAAGCACTTTAAGTGGAACAAATAAACTGGATCATCACTGCGTTCAAACGTACATGACTGTATAAACGTCCCCACATAAAGACAGATGGACCTGTTTCCGCCTGGACTCGGACCAGGGACCTTTCTCGTGTTAGACGAACGTGATAACCACTACACTACGGAAAATGGTTGTGAGAGTAACCACGCACCCTGAATGGAACTGATCCCGGTGATCCGGTTGGGGACTCGGGGGGATGATTCTCTGCTGGGCTCCAGTCAGTTATAAAGGTTTATAACAAAACGTCCTTTGGCTGTTTTAGTCTGGGTCTCATCACGGTCCTGAGCTCCTCTTTTGTGTCGGTGGTGGTTTGAGCCTAAGTGACGGCTGCGGCTTCTCAGCTGTCTTTTACGTTCACGTCTGCTGTCACGTTTCTGTGTTGCTGATCTGAAGCAAACAGCACAAACATGAGTATGGTTTGATTTTACCAGCGAAGAACTTGTTAAAATAAATGGAAAGGTAAAGAACATAGATTATTTCCTCAGTTGAACCACTTATAGGTTGTGCAAAGCCATGTCAGCCGTTTCCGTTTCACAGCCTTATATTTTTGACACTCTGTGTCCAAAATGCAGCACGATGTGACAAGAAGACACTGATGAACGTGTGTGAGTGAAGATAGGCGTCTCATCCTAAGAAGCTGACCTCACTTCTACCAACTAACTCAACTTTTCATCATTTTTATTTATCATTATTTCAATATTACGTTACCGTGTTTTCCTGTTGACACCATTCCTTCCTTTGGTTTCTCAGTCGTCTCTGGTCCAGCGTCTGGTTGAGCCACAGTTCTTAACTGAGTCTTCTGCTGGATACTTTTGGTGCAAATCTGAAAAAATCATCAGAAATTCAGCTGCCAGTTACCTTCACACATACTTCACACGTTGCTTGGTGGCTGTGACATTTGCAGGTAGGAATGTGTTTGTCATTCAGCTTTTTTGTCCCTGCAGAGCAGAGGGGTGGGTTGCTGAATGCTAAATCTCTTTGTCTGATGGTTGAAGCAGAGTTTTGTCTGCTTTACCTGTCAGTTTAGTGTGATTTTGTTCTTTAAATAAAGTTGCTATCAAAAAGTTAATTTCGTGTTCTTGCGATGTGTCAGTTCTAAAAGTCAACTTCCTCTTCCCTGACTGGGAATTGAACCCGGGCCGTGGCGGTGAAAGCGCCAAATCCTGACCACTAGACCATCAGGGACACAAGTTTTGGAATCTGGATGTTTTCATTCAACTGGGACGAGTTCAGTTTACTTTCATTTCAAGTGGTGTTCTGGTCGCTCTTCTCAGTACAAACCTGAAAAATATAATAGACGTTTAACTTGAGACCTGCTTTTGATGATGTGACATGTTTTAGTTTTTTAATTGTGGTTTGTTGTTCTGGTGGTCTGATTCTCACTTAGAGTGTGTGAAGTTCTGTGTTTGATTCCCAGATATGTCCCAGAGCCAGATACAGTTTTTGTTCCATGGTGTAATTGATATCACTCTGGACTTTGACTCCAGTAATCTGAATTCAAATCTCAGTGGAACCTGTGGTGGTAGGATCCTCACATTGCAGATATTAACCACCCATTTAAACATTTTAATAATTCTTAATGATCTTTTGTTTTGCTTTCAGTATTTGGTTTTCAGTGTTTGAAACTTCAGCAAGTCAGTATTGGTGTATCAAGTGAAACATTTCTTAAATTACTGGACTGTGAGACTGGTGACTGAACGCAGCGGTGATCTCGCCAGTCCGACCCAACAGTCTTCCAACAGTCCGGTAGTCCAAACCTCGCTCCTCCTCCTCTAGGTTTGAGATATAAAGCGAACTGATCAGTGATGTCACCTCGCCCACAGGATTTCTTCTGTGGACAGAAGGGTGGAGTGCTTGAACGTGCATGATATCCATGCAATAAGTGGAGCAACATCACATCCACCTCATAGGTGCTCCACTCATGCTCAAGCTTGTAGTCCTTTGGCACATACTTCTTCCAGTGCTTTCACACTTCTGTCCACATATGTCCTGATGTCATCCTCTTGATTCAGTGTGTTGTAACTCGAAAGTCTGTCTCAAGGATACTTACTCTGTCCATGGTTTGGCTCTTGTGGTTTGGTTTGGCTCTTGTGGTTTGGTTTGGCTCTTGTGGTTTGGTTTGGCTCTTGTGCGGACAAGACACAACACCAACGGCAAACACGTTCTATCACAGGTGGACCCCCTGGGCAGTGTAGACATCCCAGCAACAACGAAGAGCAATGGGAGGCACCACAGCCAAACGTGACTTATCCACATACACACCCACACAGGAACTTCATTTAATTAACTCTGTTTATATGTACACCCTCTATCCAAACTTTTACATTACTGTTCTCCTTACAATTTCCAAACAACATAAACTTTGTTTTGTTCAAAATTAATTTTATTTATATCAAAGCACTTTTTTAATTTGTTCAATTCTGACGTGATTTCCTCCTTAAGCTGCTGTAAATCCTCCTCTGCACAGAAAATATTTGTATCATCAGCAAACCGAACAAATAACAGTACTTTTGACACTTTGCATATCTCATTTCTATATCAAATAAAGAGTTTAGGTCCCAATACTGACCCCTGTGGGACATC
>CM026202.1:518344-544834 GCA_014839995.1 Xenentodon cancila
TCAGCATTCAACACCATCATCCCCCAGCAGCTCGTTCGCAAACTGGACCAGCTGGGGATCAACACCTCGCTGTGCAACTGGCTGTTGGACTTCCTGACTGGGAGACCACAGGCAGTACGGGTCGGCAGCAACACATCCAGCACCATCACACTGAGCACAGGGGCCCCCCAGGGATGTGTGCTGAGCCCCCTCCTCTTCACCCTGCTGACCCACGACTGCACACCGATTCACAGCTCCAACCTCTTCGTAAAGTTTGCGGACGACACGACTGTGGTGGGTCTCATCAACAACAACGATGAGTCAAACTACAGGAGCGAAGTGAGCCGCCTGGCTGAGTGGTGCAGCGACAACAATCTCTCCCTGAACGTGGAGAAGACCAAGGAGATTGTTGTTGACTTCAGGAGACAACACACCCAGCATGCTCCTCTGACCATCAACGGTGCTGCTGTGGAGAAGGTGAGCAGCACCAAGTTCCTGGGTGTCCACATCTCAGAGGACCTCTCCTGGACTGTTAACACCGCATCACTCGCCAAGAAGGCACAGCAGCGCCTCTACTTCCTCCGCAAACTGCGAAGAGCCAGAGCCCCGGCCCCCATCAGGTACACCTTCTACAGAGGCACCATCGAGAGCATCCTGACCAGCTGCATCACCGTGTGGTACGGATCCTGCACCGCAACCTGCCGCAAATCTCTCCAACGCGTCGTGAGAGCAGCTGAGAAGATCGTTGGTGTCTCTCTCCCCTCACTTCAGGACATTTACAGCAGCCGTCTGACTCGCAAAGCCCTCAGCATTGTGAGAGACCCCACCCACCCGTCACACAGCCTCTTCAGTCTGCTGCCTTCAGGGAGGAGGCTGTGGACCCTCCGAGCCAGAACCAGCCGACTGAAGGACAGCTTCGTCCACCAGGCTGTCAGGACACTTAACACTCTCCCTTCTCTTCCACCGTTTCCCGCCTTGCCCCCCCCTCACTCACTCTGATCTCAGTATCTGTATTTTGGCAGATCTGGACCGCTTGCTTGCTTTGCACCATGTCACTTTAAACGAACCGAAAAACTGTTGTTGTCATGTCACAACTTGTTTCTTGTCTCTTTTTAACCTGCACTTTGTGTTTAAAATGTATTTATTGTGTAGCACCGAGGGTTTGAGGGTAACGCAATTTCGATTCTCTGTATGTATCTCACATGTGGTAGAATTGACAATAAACTTGACTCTGACTCTGACTCTTAAGTTGAACAAATAAACTGGATCTTCGTCATCATTATCATCAAGAAGATGCATTCAACCAGGATGCACACCGCTCTACCTCACCTCTACCAACTAACTCAACTTTTCATCATTTTTATTTCTCAATATTTTCATATTACGTTACCGTGTTTTCATGTTGACACCATTCTTTCCTTGGGTTTCTCAGTCGTCTCTGGGCCAGCGTCTGGTTTAGCCACAGTTTGTTGCTGAGTCTTCTGCTGGATACTTTGGGTGCAAATCTGAAAAAAAAAACATCAAACCTTTATTTAAATTTAAACAGCAGAGGGCGCTGTTGCTGCATTTGGGAACGTGCACATATCATCGTCAGAAAATCAATTACAGGCATCTGATGCACAGTGTTATAAAACTAACTTTATCTTTGGAACTTGGAACATCAGACACGTGATGTAATTGATGACATCACAAAAAGAATGTTCTAAATAGCACTCGTCAAAGTGAAGATCTGTCATTGTTGTTTTTGTTAACAAAAGCAGGAAACCAGATACAAAACTCTACGACTGACTGTATTACAGAGCACCTTCATTTCTGTTGCATTTATGTATCTTCTGCTATTTTAGTTTTTACTGTTTAATCTTGGTTGATGTTTTAATTCTATTTTAAATCTACTTTGATGGTTTCTTTTGCATCTTGCTCTATGTTCTATGACACTGATGAACGTGTGTGAGTGAAGATAGGCGTCTCATCCTAAGACGCTGAAACACGGCAGGCTGCAGGATTTCGGATCCACTTGGACCCGACCAGATCCACTTGTGAACGAGCTCCACGTGACTCTTGAAGACACAGATTTACCTCTGTTTTATACACAGGAGATGTAAAGGGAGGAAATGTTCCACACTATAAAAGAGCTGTTTCAAGGTCCAGTTGTGGCATACGGCCAAACCATTGTGAACACGCCCGCTCTCGTCTGATCTCGGAAGCTAAGCACAGTTGGGCCTAGATAGTACTTGGATGGGAGACCGCCTGGGAATTCTGGGTGCTGTATGCTTTTGCGAACTGCACACAGCACTCCCTATCTGTCTATTGAAGCACATTTTGCTACACTGTCAGCCTGCACAGCAACACACATCCCATTCACAGCGTTTTGCACATGCTTAAAGCACTTTAAGTTGAACAAAAAAACTGGATCCTCATCATCATTATCATCAAGAAGATGCATTCAACCAGGATGCACAACGCTCTACCTCACCTCTACCAACTAACTCAACTTTTCATCATTTTTATTTATCATTATTTCAATATTACGTTACCGTGTTTTCATGTTGACACCATTCCTTCCTTGGGTTTCTCAGTCGTCTCTGGTCCAGCGTCTGGTTGAGCCACAGTTTGTTGCTGAGTCTTCTGCTGGATACTTTGGGTGCAAATCTGAAAAAAAACATCAAACCTTTATTTAAATTTAAACAGCAGAGGGCGATGTTGCTGCATTTGGGAACGTGCACATATCAAAGTCAGAAAATCAATTACAGGCATCTGATGCACAGTGTTATAAAACTACCTTTATCTTTGGAACTTGGAACATCAGACACGTGATGTAATTGATGACATCACAAAAAGAATGTTCTAAATAGCACTCGTCAAAGTGAAGAACTGTCATTGTTGTTTTTGTTAAAAAAAGCAGGAAACCAGATACAAAGCTCTACGACTGATTGTATTACAGAGCACCTTCATTTCTGTTGCATTTATGTATCTTCTGCTATTTTAGTTTTTACTGTTTAATCTTGGTTGATGTTTTAATTCTATTTTAAATCTACTTTGATGGTTTCTTTTGCATCTTGCTCTATGTTCTATGACACTGATGAACGTGTGTGAGTGAAGATAGGCGTCTCATCCTAAGACGCTGAAACACGGCAGGCTGCAGGATTTCGGATCCACTTGGACCCGACCAGATCCACTTGTGAATGAGCTCCACGTGACTCTTGAAGACACAGACTTACCTCTGTTTTATACACAGGAGATGTAAAGGGAGGAAATGTTCCACACTATAAAAGAGCTGTTTCAAGGTCCATTTGTGGTATACGGCCAAACCATTGTGAACACGCCCGCTCTCATCTGATCTCGGAAACTAAGTACAGTTGGGCCTAGATAGTACTTGGATGGGAGACCGCCTGGGAATTCTGGGTGCTGTATGCTTTTGCAAACTGCACACAGCGCTCCCTATCTGTCTTTTGAAGCACATTTTTCTGCATGTCAGCGTGCACAGTAACACACAGCAACTCATATCCCATTCACAGCATTTTGCACATGCTTAAAGCACTTTAAGTTGAACAAATAAACTGGATCCTCATCATCATTATCATCAAGAAGATGCATTCAACCAGGATGCACAACGCTCTACCTCACTTCTACCAACTAATTCAACTTTTCATCATTTTTATTTATCATTATTTCAATATTACGTTAACGTGTTTTCATGTTGACACCATTCTTTCCTTTAGTTTCTCAGTCATCTCTTAGTCCAGCGTCTCGTTTATCCACAGTTGTTTGCTGAGTGGTCTGCGGGATCCTTTTGGTGCAAATCTAAAAAACATCAGAAATTCAGCTGCCAGTTTCCTTCACACATACTTCACACATTGATTGGTGGCTGTGACGTTTACAAGTGAGAATTGGTTCGCCAATTATTCTGTGCCTGCAGAGCCGAGGGGTGGGGGTAAAACTGCTGGTTGACGGTCGCAACAGAGACAAATACATATGTTAATTCAAGCAGACCAACAGAGACTTTCCACACGTGAAATAGGAGAAACTTTGGTTTAAAGTAAAGAGGTTTCCCTAACTTGACTTCAAATTAAGTCATCGTTTGAAATGGTTCAAATTTTGCCTTAAAAGATCAGATCAATGACTGCAGTGTCTCAAAGGTTTTACCACCTCTTCCCAAAAATCAACTGGAATAGACTCAAGTAAAAAAATATAGTATAATATAAGTGTTGTATAATTGGACAGAATCAACAAATTCTTTTAAAATAAGACCAATCAACCTGATGGAATGGACAAATAAAAAAACATGTTTTAAATAAAAAGTGAAACAGTGTTTCTATGATACAGAATGTTCAGGTGGATTATCAACTGTTAGATGCCATCATACTGGTGTGTTTGGTGCTGTTTATGGGGGAGTGGTTATGGGCCAAGTCCTGGCCCAGACTCCACGACCGACTGTTTCGTTCATCTTCACTGAGGACTCTGGTCTCCCGATGGAGGCGGGGCTTCAAATCTCACTTCTGACAGTGACTTTAACACACATGCAGCCAACTGATGTGTAAAGTCCTTTCTGGTCTCTGTGGATGTGGGAGCATCACTTTTAAAGGGTCTCTGACTCCAGACTTCACTTCCAGGTGAAACATGGTGAGTCTTTCTGTGTGGAGTTTGCATGTTGTCCCCTTACTTGTGTGGGTTCCCAACCGGGTACTCCGGCTTTTTCCCACAGTCCAAAAACCTGCTTACTAGGTTAATTGATACGTGAGCGTGACTGGTTGTCTGTCTTTGAATGTGGCCCTGTGATGGACTGGCGACCTGTCCAGGGTAGACCCCTGCCTTTTGCCTACTATGTGTCGGGATAGGCTCCGACAGACCCCGGAGACGGAGTAAGCGGGTATAGATAATGGATGGAGATTTCTATTGTTACTATTGTATATTTTAATGAGTGTTATTTATAACCTCCAGAACCATCAACCTTTGCGACAAAAAGAAGGGCTCATTGGTCTAGTAGTATGATTCTCGCTTCGGGTGCGAGAGGTCCCGGGTTCAATTCCCGGATGAGCCCCTGGACATTTTGATGTCAGCAATTTTACAGCAATTACTTAGTTTATTTGAAACATCCCACATTAGAACCAAACTGACTTATCACATGTGTGTGTGTGTGTATCTATGTATGCAAACATATATATGTGGACAAGCAAGAGTATTTAAATACTTCTATGTATTATATTTACAACTTCTTAAATACTGCCTCCAAAACCCTTATACACCCAGGCATGCAATTGTAAATATAATGTTCCTCCCCCTTTTCTCTTTCTTCTTTTTTCTTGTAACACTTGATTGTCCTGTGTCCACCTTTACTCTTTAAACAACACATTATAAACTCTTTTTAACACACATTACAACACAGACACCAGACTGCACCACCACTGTCTCTCGTTTCTATTTCTAGTCTTTTCACATTTCGTCATACTGGCGTCATACCGGCATCATACTGGCATGACACCGGCATGATACCGGCATGATACCGGCATGATACCGTAGCTACTGATAAGCCGATCGATCCGTGAGAGCAGCTGGGCGGAGGTGGGGCAGGAGGACTCTGGGAACATCCTGGTTCACCAAAACAATTACAAAGGTTTATGTGCGTCGTCATTTTCCCTGAGCAGGACAAACAGACATGTTATTAATATGCCACCTGTCCACAAATGGTCTGAGAGCAGATCAAGGAAAAATGAGATCTGTGTTAGCCGTCCCCACTGTTGATCGTTGATTAAAACATCTGTAAGTGCCACCACATGAACACACTGCAGGATGTCCTGGAGTTTCAGTAAAGGAAGGGTTCATCCAGAGAAGAGCAGCGGTCCCACAATGTGGCAGAAATGCCCACAGATCATCAGGAACATCGCTTTTAGAGGGATATTATTTAAGCTGCATGGCTAAATAACAGAACAAAGAAAAGTACAAGTCCCAACTGTGAACTAGAGATGTTCTGATACCAGATTCCAGTTCTGACACCTGGACCGTGGCTACCAGCCGGTACTGGGGACCACTTCAGTAGTAGTCTTGTATTAGTAAACAGTTTTTTCCACTTACGGCTGTGTGAGTCATATTTAGCAACATCTGTACATCTGGAAACAACTGGAGTGAAAAATGAGCGTTCCAGCATAAAATACAACTATATTGTCAACAAAACGTTAATCCTACATAGCTCCGAATCCTCTGAAGATTTAAGACAGAAAATTTTAGAGCTGCAGCTCCTGTCCCTGATTTCAGAGCGAAGAAGACAAAGTGTGAGTCAGTCTCCAAAACAACAAGCGGCATGATCATTAATACAGGTAGATCATTAACTGGCAGGTTCCCATTCGCTTGTTTTGGACACAATCTGCAAGTATTTCCCAATGGTGGTAGCGGAATCTGAACAACTCTACAGCAAACTCAGGAGATCACACCTAATCGCTCCCACTCAAACACCACTTCAGTGTAAACAAACCTGGCGGCTGTCAGGATGAAGAAATAACCAGCCTAGATACAGCATTAGTTGGAGGAGAGTAAAACTCATCATGAAGGTCACACAGTTGTGGGTTTTATTGCATATTTGGAGTTTCTCTGGCAGGGTTTGAGGCAGAAGAAACGAACAGGAAACAAAACAGCAATGAAACTATAAAGACCATTTGCAGATAAAACGTCTTTGTTATAGCTGGAGATCTAAGTGTGTTTAAATTCAATGTTTTTAGCAGACAGCTGCTTTACTTTTACTCTGTTTCTGACTCTCAATTTAGAAGGACGCAGATGAAGCCAAGATGAAGGTCTGACACACGGAGGGAGAAAAAACAGGCTGACTGGCGGCAAAACAAGTACAATGCTAATATGACGTGAGTGAGCTGTATCACTCAAGACGAGGAGGGTCTCATCGCATCTTCTAGGTATACACATAACCAAAAAAAAACGATACACATATTTACCAGTACAGCACCTAACCACTACCGAGTAGATAGTGGGATCTAGACAGACTGAACCTGGAACAGAGACAAAAACGTAGGTTCTAGACAAAACCCAGAACCGACTCAAAAACGTAGGTTCTACAAAGAACTCGGAACCGAAAAGAGATAAAAAAGGCAGGTTGTAGTTCGAACCCGAAACTGAGTAAAAACGGAGGTTCTAGATAGAACCCTGGACGGAGAAAAATAAACGGTGGGTTCTAGTTAGAACCCAAAATATAGTGAAAAATTACTTCTATCTAGAACTCAGAACATAGTTAGAAAACATTGGTTCTAGATAGAACCCAGGACAGAGACAAAAAAGTAGGTTCTACATATTACCTGACAGTGACAAAAAGGTAGGTTCTATCTAGAACCCCGAACCGAGTCAAAAATATAGGTTCTAGAAAGAACCCAGAATTGACTCAAAAACATAGGTGCTATGAAGAACTCGGAACTGAGCAGAGATAACAAAAAGGCAGGTTCTAGATAGAACCCAGAACAGAGACAGAAAATACGTTGTATACAGAACCCAGAACTGACTCAAAAACATAGGTGCTACGAAGAACTCGGAACTGAGCAGAGATTAAAAAAAGCCAGGTTCCAGGTAGAACCCGGAACCGAGTAAAAAAAAAACCATCGGTTCCAGATAGAACCCAGGACGGAGACAAAAAGGTAGGTTCTAGATAGAACTCGAAATAAACACAAAATGTAGGTTCTTTCTAGAACCCAGAACAAAGAAAAACCATAGGTTCTATCTAAAACCAATGGATTTGGTTCTAGGTTCTAGACAGAACCCGGTACATTGGTTGTAACTAGAACACAGATCAGAGAAAACATCTGTTCTAGATAGAACCCAAAACTGAGTTAAAAACACGGTCCAAGATAGAACCCAAAACTGAGTTAAAAACATCGGTTCTAGATAGAACCCAGGACTGAGAAAAAAAAGTAGGTTCTAGATAGAACCCAAAACAGTGACAAATCCGTAGGTTCTATCTATAACCCGGAACCGAGTCAAAAACATCGGTTCTAGATAGAACCCAGAACAGAGAAAAGAACAATGGGTCTAGACAGAATTTGGAATCAAGTCAAGAACATAGGTTCTAGACAGAACTCAGAACATAGTCAAGAATTTAGGATCTAGGCGGAGGCCGCAACAGAGTCAAGAACGTAGGTTATTGAATAGCTATGTGTGACAGGTATATCTGTGCAAGGCATCATGCTCAGGATTTTAGAATTTAGGTTTAATCTTGTTCTCCAGGACCTGATGAAAGGTACATTTTAGCCTAGCCAATGCAGAAGGAAAAGCTGTCAATTTGATATAATGAATCATGAAAAAAAATTTAAACATTTTGTTTCTATATGAGAAATCACAACAAAGTTTCAGTTAATGTAACAGAAATTCTCCAGATTTCAATACTTTATTCTATCTTAACTTCTCATAGAAACCTTATGAAAAGATTCTGGATGTTCACCTGAAGTTCCCTCCTCTTTTGCAACCTATGGGATTATAAGCATACCCATGTAACCCACAGAGCCTGAGCGTTCCTTGTTCCCTCCATATGAAAGGGTTTCTGATTGTAACAAGTCAACATTTAACATATTTGTGATCTGAGATCGATTGTTTTTAACGAGTACTTGAAGAGGCTGACAGAAAGGCTGATATGTGCAGCTTTACGGAGGCGTCCACATATAATGAAAGTCTGAGTGTAGTCTCAACAGCAGCTGCATCTCCTGACAAACTGTCATCAGTAAATCCATGAAAGTGACCAGCCTCCATCACTGCGGGGACCGTGGACGGTAGCATGTCTTAAACAGCACACATACAAACAAGGAACAGAAATGAAACATCCTGGTAATTGTGTAATTTCAGCCACTTTACGTGGCCCACAACTTCCCTCCAGAAAGGAAACAGAGTTGTGTGCTTGACCTGTAATTACAGCACTGGTATGAGGGTCGTTTTATCTGGCTCCCGCCCTGTTTGGAGACACAGCAGATTATTATAACCCCAGAGTTTTGATCTCTTCAACTAAACACATGGAAAACACACGGACTGGTGGTCCTTGTTAATTAATGCTAACGAGGAAGACTGACATCTCAACTTAGTCGGAAAACAGTCTGTAGATCAGAGCCCTGAACATGAGTCATACAAGCCACCCACATGAACGGGTTCTTCAGACAATAGGAAGATGACCTGAAAAGAGGGTTTTAACTCCTGAACCAGCTTTAGGAACTGCGGTACCGCTGCCAAGACCTTTTAACCTCCTAACATCTATGTGCTGATCTGTGAATAACAAAGTTTGACACATACATGCAATAAAATTTCAATGTCATTTAAATAAGATTTGTGCGTAAAACCAGTAGGTTTTCTTTTAAGGTCCAGTATGTCTGGCTACAGTGAAGGTAAGTAGTTTTAAGTGAGTCCCAGAGGAGCATCTGGAGTCAGTGGTGGAACCTTTCACAGATGCTGAGTTCATCGTCTCAGGTTTGTAGTCAATGTTTACAGCCTTGTAAATGGGAGCCTAAGCAGCGATGCAGGGCCCAAACACACCCCACTCCCACCCACTGCACCAGCCCACTAGAGACGCCATTTACTGCCTGACGGTCAGCTGTGTGGTGCTGAACACAGAGATGAAGGTAAACTGACAAGAAGCTCGAGCTGGCTGGGAGAAGGTTTCCAGTTTATGTCTGACGGTCTTACCCTGGCTGATGAGGAGCTCGTACCATAAAAGAGTTCTCTACTCAAAGCTGAAACTCAAATCTGATCACGATCGGATGATATGGAAAATGCACTTTTTAAAGATGCAGCCTGTCTTAAATTTAATCTAACTTTGATTTCTTGTTAGACAAAGTAATTTGATGCTTTTGCTTATCAACGTCATTTCATTTGTTAACATACATCTACTTATACTTTTCAAACAGGTAATATGTTATAGAATATAATAATTCATCGTCATGATGATTTAGTCTAAAATCAGCATCCATACAAAGCTGAGTGTTTGAGGAGCAAAGATGGATAGAGAATTTTCACTTTTTCAACAAATATGTGAGAAAAATGTTTAAAAAGACTGGAGGAGATGTACATATTTTTCCTTTTACAGATCAGAATATGATTGAAACATTCCAGGAATCTGGAGGAATTTCAGTGTGTAAAGGAGAGGACAACTTTAATCTGGAAACCTGAGATCTCTCAGATGACACTGAATCAAAAACCATCATCATTAACAGCTGATAGAACCACATCGAACCGGGGTTACCATGGAAATCACTGTCAACACTACAATACAGAGACACATTCACTAATAACACTCAAAACCTAACACTTTACTGTGGAGAAAGAAACTCATCCAAAGGAAACATTTCTGGACATGGACACATCTGGTATTGACCATCACCATGGAAGCATAGATTGTACAAACTGTGGAGTACCCCAGGCTTCTAAATGGGGGCCTCTATTTATTTACTTCAGACTAGGATTGGTCTGTCTGCATCCTGACCTGACCACAGTGTAGGATGTTGGAGGGTTTAGAAACCAAAAAACGTGAGAGCAACAACCCTGTACCCTTTAAAATCTTAGAATGTATTTTCAAGAGGAATAAGACTAAATAAAACACAAAACTCTTCATCACTGGTTTAGTCAATAACAAACATATTTGAAGTTTAGCACAAAGAAATGGAACATATCATCATTTGGATGGATCATACATTTTTGATGCTGTCAACAAGGGAAATCAATCTCTCAACCCCGATACTCTCATGTTGGAGGTTTTTGTTTCAGTTTTGCATTGCACCGGTGACAAGCCTGTGTCATCGACTAATGTCTCTGATAATAGTGATAAATGTGCAGCCTGGTTTCTGCGGGGAGCAGATGTTGGTGTGAAACCAGTGTCCCTTGGGCAAGACACCCCTGAAGCTGCATTTAAGCCACTTTGGTGGCCTTTTAAATGACATAATTTTACCAGGATTAGCCCACTTCTGGAAAAACTCTCAAATAAATGGTCCTCTGTGGGCGACATGTGAAAATAATGGTTTGCATAAAAACAATCAAGAGTAAAATTAACTTCTGTGATTTGTGGAAGCTGAACTGGATTAAAAATAAATACTTTGATTTTTAAATGTATTTTTACTTACTTATTATTTATTACTTGGCATAAAAATGTTTCACTTATGGCACAAGCAAAGCAGAAACGACATTACAAACATGTGTGTGCACCATGGCCGAGCTGCCACTAGATGTCAGTGTTGAGCATCTTTGTGTTGTCGGCCTTGTATTATTATTATTTTTTAAATCTTTTATGTCGTGAGATTGGGTTTGTTGAGAAAACATTTGGTGTGCAGCTCCAGATGTGACTCTTACAATCACTACTATTCAAGTTTAATGCTAAAATGGACTTAGTCGACGCCCACCGCTGGTTGCTGTCTCATCATTTTTTAACCCTCAAACTGATACTTCTCTTTTTCTTTTGTTGTTGTTTTTCAGGCTCCCTCCTTTGCTGGCTTTGTTTCATAACTCAATCTTTAATCATTTGAAGACCCGACCCCACTGTTCTGCTGTATATTTTATCTCAGCTCAAACTTCCACTTGTTCCACAATCAAGAAATGAAGGAAGATGTTGCCTTCATCACTTTAACATGTTAAATTATCTGAGCCAAAGCTTGAACGTTTGAAACTTTAGAGTAACACAAAATTTACAAAATATAAGGAAACACAAGAACCACAACTATTATCCAGGAACCGGGACCTCTGTAAAGTCCAGTCTCAACAAGCAACAACTGAACGTTGACACATTTAAACCACAAAGTTCCTCCACTCACAAACACATCTGACTGGACTGATCACTCAGATGTGATGTCAAATACTGGTTTGTGTCCCTACTCACCTACCAGAATGATGGAAGTGACGGGCATTCCTCCATCAGTGAAGCTAACAAGAATCTAGACTTCATACATGTTGATTTAACTTCACCCTCAGAAGATTGTTGTGGTCACAGGACTGTCTGTCTGCTCCTTCTCTCAAGTAAAAACTCTTGTTGCTTCCATCAGGACAATCCTGAGTGAACTCATGATGACCTCACTATGACCTCACAGAGTGAAAACCTCCATCACAACAGCAAAGAAAGAAAACTAACATCTCTGATCACAACAGCCACGACCAGTTTCTTTAAGTATGTAATTAAAACAAGCATGTCATGATCTGGTTCTTAACTAGCAGAGGATGGTTTTGATCCATCGACCTCTGGGTTATGGGCCCAGCACGCTTCCGCTGCGCCACTCTGCTGTCAACTCAGGATGGTCTCTGACTTTGGAGGACGCCGTCTTACCCTGTTGACCACTGGGACCAGATCTTCCGACAGTGTCAGTTATCCTGCTGCCCAATTATTTCTTATTTATTATTATTTTGTATTCATTAATGCCTAAAGCCTGGCTAGCTCAGTCGGTTGAGCATGAGACTTTTAATCTCAGGGTCGTGGGTTCGTGCTCCACGTTGGGTGCAATTGTCAAATGTGGGTTCCAGGATGAATGTGAACAGCTTTAAATGGGAACAGAAACACATCACCTACTGCTGTTCTTGTCAATTTCAGAGAGACTTTACACCAGGAAGAGGTTTATTAGTGTCCCACAGTTCAAATACAACAAACTTTACTGCAGTTCCTCGTTTTATCACCGTTGCAGCGTCTTTGCAGCCGGTTCCGGGATGGCGGCGCGTGCCTCACGCTGCGGCTTCTCTCTCTCCCGACGGTGCGACGTTTCGTGTTTTTCGTTCGTGTTTTTGTCACCAAAGTTGTGTTTTTACAAGTCATATGCATACCAAACCAAAGTACAGCCGGGGGTTTCTGCTCGACGTTGGAAACAGCTACACTGTCGAGCTGAACTCTGAACTCGCCGGCCAACTTCGGGAACGCGGTCTGCTCCGGGAACCAACACTTCCACCGACCCTCACGCCTCGACCTACGCCGCAATGGAAGCGTCACCAGTGGCGCTACAGGAAGCAGAAGAGGGGCAAGCGAACCGGTATCCGGACGAGACTGGCGGAGAACCCGAACAAACCGACGGTTCCCTCCATCGTGTTGGCCAACGTTCGTTCGCTGGACAACAAACTGGACCACATCCGATTACTCTGCTCCGCCGAGAGGACCGTGAGAGAGAGCTGTGTTTTTGTGTTCACGGAAACATGGCTCAACGACAGCATACCGGACCACGCCATCCAGCTCGACCAGCTGACCTGCTACCGGGCGGACCGAGCACACACCGAGGCAGGTAAGGGCCGCGGCGGCGGCCTTTGTGTTTTCCTCCGTGATGCTTGGTGTAGTGATGCTGTGGTGGTCTGCAGACACTGCTCACCCCTGGCGGAGTTTATGATTATTAAATGTCGTCCTTTCTATCTACCGCGCGAATACTCGGTCATACTACTCACTGCTGTTTACATCCCCCCCAGCCCCTCCACCAACACCAGGAGAGAGGCGCTGACCGAGCTGTACCAGCGGATCAGCGAGCAGCAGACAGCCCACCCTGAGGCCTTCCTCATCCTGGCGGGGGACTTCAACCACGCAGACCCAAGGACCATCTTTTCAAATCTTCACCACCACATCAAGTTCCCCACGCGAGGAGACAACATTCTGGACCAAGTCTACACCAACAACAAGACAGCCTACAAAGCCCACCCCCTCCCCCACCTCGGTGCCTCAGACCACATCACTGTCATGCTACTGCCAGCATACAGGCCACTGGTTAAAGTTGTCAGACCAGTCTGGAAGCAGGTCCGGGTGTGGCCAGAGGGGTCCACAGAGGCACTTCGAGACTGCTTCAACACCACAGACTGGAGCATGTTCAGAGAAGCTGCCACCATCAACAACACCACAGACCTCCAGGAGTACACAGAGTCTGTTACCGCCTACATCGCCAAGTGCATCGATGATGTAACAGACTCCAGAACCATCAAAGTCAGAGCCAACCAGAAGCCGTGGATGACAAAGGAAGTCC
Organism: Xenentodon cancila; assembly: GCA_014839995.1. Lineage (NCBI taxonomy): Eukaryota > Metazoa > Chordata > Actinopteri > Beloniformes > Belonidae > Xenentodon > Xenentodon cancila. Next base: position 532,258 of record CM026202.1, read on the forward strand.
ACAGACTCCTGAGGGCTCGGAACGCTGCCTTCAGAGCTGGAGACAAAGTGGGTCTAAAGACAGCTACGACCAACCTGTCCCATGGCATCAGGGAGGCTAAGAGACGGTACTCCAGGAGGATAGCCCGCCGTTTCAGCAACAGCAGGGACACACGGAGCCTGTGGCGAGGGATTCTGACCATTACGGACTACAAGCCCCCACCGCAGACCTGTGAGAGCAGCACATCCCTGCTGAATGAGCTGAACACATTCTTCGCCCGCTTCGAGGCACACAACACCATCGCCGCACAGAAAGCACCACCCCCTCCCGGCGACCAGGTGCTGACGCTGTCACCGGACATTGTGAGGAGATCCCTCAGCAGGATCAACGCCCGCAAAGCTCCGGGTCCTGACAACATACCTGGTCGTGTACTGAGAGACTGTGCAGGAGAACTCACGGATGTCTTCACAGACATCTTTAACATGTCACTGAGTCAGGCGGTGGTTCCCACGTGCTTCAAAGCCACCAACATCCGTCCGGTCCCAAAACGGTCATCTCCCTCCTGCTCCAACGACTACCGTCCAGTCGCACTGACTCCCATCATCATGAAGTGCTTTGAACGGCTAGTCATGCATCACATCAAGGCTGCTCTCCCACCCTCTTTGGACCCCTACCAGTTCGCATATCGCTCCAACCGGTCCACTGACGACGCCATCTCCACTGCCCTCCACACAGCCCTCACACATATGGACACCAGACACGCTTATGTAAGAATGCTTTTCATCGACTTCAGTTCAGCATTCAACACCATCATCCCCCAGCAGCTCGTTCGCAAACTGGACCAGCTGGGGATCAGCACCTCGCTGTGCAACTGGCTGTTGGACTTCCTGACTGGGAGACCACAGGCAGTACAGGTCGGCAGCAACACATCCAGCACCATCACACTGAGCACAGGGGCCCCCCAGGGATGTGTGCTGAGCCCCCTCCTCTTCACCCTGCTGACCCACGACTGCACACCGATTCACAGCTCCAACCTCTTCGTAAAGTTTGCGGACGACACGACTGTGGTGGGTCTCATCAACAACAACGATGAGTCAAACTACAGGAGCGAAGTGAGCCGCCTGGCTGAGTGGTGCAGCGACAACAATCTCTCCCTGAACGTGGAGAAGACCAAGGAGATTGTTGTTGACTTCAGGAGACAACACACCCAGCATGCTCCTCTGACCATCAATGGTGCTGCTGTGGAGAAGGTGAGCAGCACCAAGTTCCTGGGTGTCCACATCTCAGAGGACCTCTCCTGGACTGTTAACACCGCATCACTCGCCAAGAAGGCACAGCAGCGCCTCTACTTCCTCCGCAAACTGCGAAGAGCCAGAGCCCCGGCCCCCATCAGGTACACCTTCTACAGAGGCACCATCGAGAGCATCCTGACCAGCTGCATCACCGTGTGGTACGGATCCTGCACCGCAACCTGCCGCAAATCTCTTCAACGCGTCGTGAGAGCAGCTGAGAAGATCGTTGGTGTCTCTCTCCCCTCACTTCAGGACATTTACAGCAGCCGTCTGACTCGCAAAGCCCTCAGCATTGTGAGAGACCCCACCCACCCGTCACACAGCCTCTTCAGTCTGCTGCCTTCAGAGGGAGGAGGCTGACCCTCCGAGCCAGAACCAGCCGACTAAAGGACAGCTTCGTCCACCAGGCTGTCAGGACACTTAACACTCTCCCTTCTCTTCCACCGTTTCCCGCCTTGCCCCCCCCTCACTCACTCTGATCTCAGTATCTGTATTTTGGCAGATCTGGACCACTTGCTTGCTTTGCACCATGTCACTTTAAACAAACCGAAAAACTGTTGTTGTCATGTCACAACTTGTTTCTTGTCTCTTTTTAACCTGCACTTTGTGTTTAAAATGTATTTATTGTGTAGCACCGAGGGTTTGAGGGTAACGCAATTTCGATTCTCTGTATGTATCTCACATGTGGTAGAATTGACAATAAACTTGACTCTGACTCTGACTCTCTCTCTCTTTGTGTCTGGTTGCTTCAACAACAGTTTTTCCTGTTTGTCACTTGTCACCTCACTGTTATCCAACTCCAACCAGCCTTGCTTTAAAACAACTGCATGTCAATATTGACACATTAAAGAAGACAATCAAGCATATATAAACATGGACACTGACTTATCCAGCTCTCCAACACTGTGGTTTGGATCAACTACATGAAGATGGATCAAACTGGTGAGATCACTGCTGTGTTCAGTCACCAGTCTCACAGTCTAGTAATTTAAGAAATGTTTCACCTTTATAATTCAATACTGACTTGCTGAAGTTTCAAAAACTGAAAACCAAATACTAAAAGGACAACAAGAAATCATTGATAATTACTCAAATCTTTTTTAAACTATTTACAGCCTTGTTAAGATCTGCAATATGAGGATGCTACCACTGAGGTAGATGCCTACGTAGACCGTTCAGACCAGTGTTGAGATGTAAACATCAACTTGATGTTTGGTCCTGGATGGTTGGAGGACTGACAGGTTCCACTGAAACCTCCAAAATGGTAACCATTACACCATGTTCTACTTTTACCGTGGTTAGTTTGTTGACTCAGAGTTAATGTTTGGACACGAGTTTGTTGATCATCTTTGTAAAACAGCCCCTGCTGGTGCTCTTCTGTGTTTATGGACTGTTTGACGGCTGTCTTTGTTCATCGGAGGGCTTGAAATTGGAGGAAGCTGCAGGTTCGGAGCCTCTATATTCATCCTTAAGATCAGCAGCTCTGAGCTGAAGCATTTTTCTTTTTCTAAAAGTTTTCCCATTCAGATGTCTGCGATTATAATTTGTTTACATTCTGGAATGGGAAAAAGTGGAGAACTTTAAACGTTGCAGGTGAAGCTGTGTTTTTACCCTGGATAGTGGAGGTTTAGATCAGAAGTTCAGACTGAAGGTCGAGATGGTGGAGGCAGAAACTTCATTCAAGTTGAAGTGTTGCACGGACACACATTTTTCTGCATGTCAGCGTGCACAGTAACACACAGCAACTCACATCCCATCCACAGCGTTTTGCACATGCTTAAAGCACTTTAAGTGGAACAAATAAACTGGATTATCACTGCGTTCAAACGTACATGACTATATCAACGTCGTCCCCGTCTACTCTGGACCCAACAAAAAGACAGATGGATCTGTTTCCGCCTGGACTCGGACCAGGGACCTTTCTCGTGTTAGACGAACGTGATAACCACTACACTACGGAAAATGGTTGTGAGAGTAACCACGCACCCTGAATGGAACTGATCCCGGTGATCCGGTTGGGGACTCGGGGGGATGATTCTCTGCTGGGCTCCAGTCAGTTATAAAGGTTTATAACAAAACGTCCTTTGGCTGTTTTAGTCTGGGTCTCATCACGGTCCTGAGCTCCTCTTTTGTGTCGGTGGTGGTTTGAGCCTAAGTGACGGCTGCGGCTTCTCAGCTGTCTTTTACGTTCACGTCTGCTGTCACGTTTCTGTGTTGCTGATCTGAAGCAAACAGCACAAACATGAGTATGGTTTGATTTTACCAGCGAAGAACTTGGTAAAATAAATGGAAAGGTAAAGAACATAGATTATTTCCTCAGTTGAACCACTTATAGGTTGTGCAAAGCCATGTCAGCCGTTTCCGTTTCACAGCCTTTTATTTTTGACACTCTGTGTCCAAAATGCAGCACGATGTGACAAGAAGACACTGATGAACGTGTGTGAGTGAAGATAGGCGTCTCATCCTAAGAAGCTGACCTCACTTCTACCAACTAACTCAACTTTTCATCATTTTTATTTATCATAATTTCAATATTACGTTACCGTGTTTTCCTGTTGACACCATTCCTTCCTTTGGTTTCTCAGTCGTCTCTGGTCCAGCGTCTGGTTGAGCCACAGTTCTTAACTGAGTCTTCTGCTGGATACTTTTGGTGCAAATCTGAAAAAATCATCAGAAATTCAGCTGCCAGTTACCTTCACACATACTTCACACGTTGCTTGGTGGCTGTGACATTTGCAGGTAGGAATGTGTTTGTCATTCAGCTTTTTTGTCCCTGCAGAGCAGAGGGGTGGGTTGCTGAATGCTAAATCTCTTTGTCTGATGGTTGAAGCAGAGTTTTGTCTGCTTTACCTGTCAGTTTAGTGTGATTTTATTCTTTAAATAAAGTTGCTATCAAAAAGTTAATTTTGTGTTCTTGCGATGTGTCAGTTCTAAAAGTCACCTTCTTCTTCCCTGACCGGGAATTAAAGCCAGGTCGTGGCGGTGAGAGCGCCAAATCCTGACCACTAGACCATCAGGGACACAAGTGTTGGCATCTGGATGTTTTCATTCAACTGGGACGAGTTCAGTTTAGTTTCATTTCAAGTGGGGTTCTGGTCGCTCTTCTCAGTACAAACCTGAAAAATATAATAGACGTTCAACTTGAGACCTACTTTTGATGATGTGACATGTTTTAGTTTTTTAATTGTGGTTTGTTGGCCTGGTGGTCTGATTCTCACTTAGAGTGTGTGAAGTTCTGTGTTTGATTCCCAGATATGTCCCAGAGCCAGATACAGTTTTTGTTCCATGGTGTAATTGATATCACTCTGGACTTTGACTCCAGTAATCTGAATTCAAATCTCAGTGGAACCTGTGGTGGTAGGATCCTCACATTGCAGATATTAACCACCCATTTAAACATTTTAATAATTCTTAATGATCTTTTGTTTTGCTTTCAGTATTTGGTTTTCAGTGTTTGAAACTTCAGCAAGTCAGTATTGGTGTATCAAGTGAAACATTTCTTAAATTACTGGACTGTGAGACTGGTGACTGAACGCAGCGGTGATCTCGCCAGTCCGACCCAACAGTCTTCCAACAGTCCGGTAGTCCAAACCTCGCTCCTCCTCCTCTAGGTTTGAGATATAAAGCGAACTGATCAGTGATGTCACCTCGCCCACAGGATTTCTTCTGTGGACAGAAGGGTGGAGTGCTTGAACGTGCATGATATCCATGCAATAAGTGGAGCAACATCACATCCACCTCATAGGTGCTCCACTCATGCTCAAGCTTGTAGTCCTTTGGCACATACTTCTTCCAGTGCTTTCACACTTCTGTCCACATATGTCCTGATGTCATCCTCTTGATTCAGTGTGTTGTAACTCGAAAGTCTGTCTCAAGGATACTTACTCTGTCCATGGTTTGGCTCTTGTGGTTTGGTTTGGCTCTTGTGGTTTGGTTTGGCTCTTGTGCGGACAAGACACAACACCAACGGCAAACACGTTCTATCACAGGTGGACCCCCTGGGCAGTGTAGACATCCCAGCAACAACGAAGAGCAATGGGAGGCACCACAGCCAAACGTGACTTATCCACATACACACCCACACAGGAACTTCATTTAATTAACTCTGTTTATATGTACACCCTCTATCCAAACTTTTACATTACTGTTCTCCTTACAATTTCCAAACAACATAAACTTTGTTTTGTTCAAAATTAATTTTATTTATATCAAAGCACTTTTTTAATTTGTTCAATTCTGACGTGATTTCCTCCTTAAGCTGCTGTAAATCCTCCTCTGCACAGAAAATATTTGTATCATCAGCAAACAGAACAAATAACAGTACTTTTGACACTTTGCATATCTCATTTCTATATCAAATAAAGAGTTTAGGTCCCAATACTGACCCCTGTGGGACATCACAAACAATGTGCTTCATCAAGTTTGTTTCCATGTTATTAAAGGTTTCAGGGCTGTTTCTACAGCGTTGGTGGTATAGTGGTCAGCATGGCTGCTTTCCAAGCAGTGTACATGGGTTTGTTTCCCAGCCAATGCAAGAAATAGTAGGTCTTTATTAGAATAATTTCTTTACTGGATGAAGGAATCTGAGCCGTCTTTTTTTCACGTGTTTTGATTACATTGATTTATTTATTCAGACTTCTATTGTTGCTATTGTTTATTTTAATAAGTGTTATTTATGACCTCCAGAACCATCCTCCTTTGTGATGTCATTAATGACATCAGCTGCTTTTCATGATGTGATGTTTTCTTTTAACTGTTTTTTTTTTAAAAAGAAAACAGGCTTGTTGGTCTAGTAGTATGATTCTTTGGGTGTGAGTGGTCCAAGGTTCAATTCCTGGACTAGCCCCAGGACTTTTTGCCATTTGACATGGATGACTGATTGTAGTAAAACACAAAATAAACATCAGCATAATGAATAAATGTTGTAAACCCACATGTACACTTGTTAATCCTTCATTTCAGGACATCATGTGAAATATTAGTTTCTTCATCTTTAAAAGGGTTTTATGATCTGTCATTCTATGATAACCCATATACTTTATTTATTTAATTTACTCATTTATAGGCTCTGCAAAGTGATTTAACTTATTTCCTATTCAAACATTCACACCCTCTTATTTTAGACACTGTGTGTACAATATGTAGCACACTGTGACAAGAACACACTGATTTTAAAACGGCCTTCAATTATATTAAACCCCATCTTCATATAATTGTCAGTAGTCAGACAAAACTGAAATCATCGTCTGTGGTCCGAGACACCTGGAGACGGTCTCTCCTCCGTCTGTATGTCTGCTTGTTCTCCCTCTGCTTTCTTCTTCATACTGCCATTTTATTGTTGTTATTGTCATTTTATTGCCCTTAGTTCTTAAACTGCATCATTTTTTACTTGTTTCTTTCAGATTTGCACTTTGTGTTTAGAGTAATTTATTTATTGTGTAGCACAGAGGGTTTGGGAGTAACGTCGCTTCGATTCTTCGTATGTATCTCACATGTGGTAGAATTGACAATAAATGTGACTTTGACTTACATTTATTCTTACAAGTACTTCACTGGTAAAACCACAGCATACAAATGTTTTAGTTGTTTGCTTCACATCAACAACACAGAAACGTCACAGCAGACGTGCTTGAGAAGACACGCGCTCAAAGCGCCACCAACACAGCAGAGGGCGCTGTTGTTACGTTTGGTCCAGAGCCTCAAGTCGACGTGCACGAGTATGTGCAAAGATAATTGTCATGTGAATGTTTCTGACGTTTTTCAGCTTTGCACCGCAAAGATCCGGCAGAACAGCGAAGAAAGAAGTGTGGATGAATAAGACGCTGGACTGGGAGACGACTGAGAAGAAACGGAAAGATTTGTGTGAAGATGAGAAGACGGTAAGATAATATAAAAATATTAATAAATAGAAATGTTAAAAAGCGTGTGCAAAACGCTGTAGATGGGACTTGAGTTTGTGTGTGTTAGTATGCAGGCTGACATGTGTAAAAAAAAAAAAAAAAGTCAAAAACAAAGCGCAGTGTGTGTGTAGACAGAGAGGTTTGCGATTTGGTCGGGTTGCAAAAGCGTACAGCACCCGGTATTCCCAGGCGGTCTCCGATCCAAGTACTAACCAGGCCCAACCCTGCTTAGCTTCTCAGATCAGCCTAGATCTGGCGTGTTCGGGTTGGTTTGGCCGTAAGCGAGAGATCAATGTTGAAATGGCTGTTATATAAGGTTGAACATGGCCTCCCGTCACGTCTCGTGTGTATAAAACGGAGGTAAAAAGTGTGTGTTCAACAGTCACGCGGTGCTCCGTCAAAAGTGGATGTGCTCGGCTCCAAGCGGATCTCAAATCCTGCAGCCTGCCGTGTGTCAGTGTGTTGGGATGACACGCGCAACTTCACTCCTACATCTTCACGGCTCTCGTTTTGTCACATTGTGCTGCATTTTGGACACAAAAGTCTCCAAAATAACACGCTGTCAGCAGGAAACAGCTGACACGGCGTTGCACAGCCTACAAGTGGATAAACTGAACAAATAAAACATATTATTTACCTTTATTTTCTATTTCAACAAGAACCTCACTGGTGAAATCACACCGTACGCTTCTTTCTGTGTTGTTTGCTTCACATCAACAACACAGAAACGTCACAGCAGACGTGCTGGTCAAGCCGCAGCTGTTGCTACCTGCACATGCTGGAATGTTTTGAAAGACACGGGATTTCCCCGATGACGTCACCCAGAATAGTGCATTAGCGAGTTCTCCATGGTGACAGTGGTGCAAATAGAACGTTCTTGTCACTTCCTTCCTCTTTTCACAAACAGCTGCCTAAACTCTATGGAACGCTGTTTGAAATGAGACATTGTCACTTTATTAATGATGTTTTGACAGTAGCTTTTATTATTGGCCATATATGATCAATATGCCATATAAATAACCAAGTCATTTTTTTACATATGCCTACATACTTTTACAATCAACGTGTGAAGTATGTGTGAAGGTAACTGGCAGCTGAATTTGTGATGTGTTTTTTTTTCAGATTTGCATCGAAAGGATCCCGCAGACCACTCAGCAAACAAGTGTTGATCAACGAGACGCTGGACGACTGAAAAACCAAAGGAAAGAATGGTGTCAACATGAAAACACGGTAACGTAATATTGCAATAATAATAAATAAAAACTAAGAACAATGAACGTGATGGAGCAGAAGAACAAAATAACAGTGTAAAAAAGAAGTCAAACACAGTTTATTCTGTTATCCGTCCTGTCAATTTGCTCAAATGGGACTAAAAGCCAAGAAAATAACTCTTTTAAGAACTTTAAAATGTCCAAACACGCTCCCAGATCTGACGGATATTTCATGGGACCCACACACTCACCTCTGCTGCTCATCCCACAAATGCTAAATGGAGCAACATTGAGGTTTAAATGTGCTTGTTGAGACTGGACTTTACAGAGGTCCTGGTTGTGACTGGAAATGACTGAAAAAAATCACTTCTTAACGTCTCTGTAAGTAAGTGAACTTTGAGCAGGGAGCTGAAATCCCTTCAAGAGCCTGTCACAAGTGTCTCTGGTGGTCTGGTGGTCAGGATTTGGTGTTTTCACCACCGCGGTCCGGGTTTCGTTCCTGGTCAGGGAAGAAAAGTCATGGGTCTGTTCTTCAGTCCTGAATCTCTTTGTGCTTTTGTCTGGTTGCTGAAGCTGAGTTTTGGCTGCTTTACCTCTCAGTTCAGTCTGCATGATTGTGACAGTTGTCTGCCTCTGATAAAGATCTGGTCTATCTGAGGGTGAAGTTAAATCAACACGTATGAAATATAGATTCCTGTCAGGTTCACTGATGGAGGAATTCCCGTCACTTCCATCATTCTGGTAGGTGAGTGGAGACACAAACCAGTATTTGACATCACATCTGAGTTATCAGTCCAGTCAGATGTGTTTGTGAGTGGAGGAACTTTGTGGTTTAAATGTGTCAACGTTCAGTTTTTGCTTGTGGAGACTGGACTTTACAGAGGTCCCGGTTCCTGGATAATAGTTGTGGTTCTCATGTTTCCTTATATTTTGTAAATATTGTGTTACTCTACAGTTTCAAACGTTCAAGCTTGGCTCAGATAATCTAACATGTTAAAGTGATGAAGGAAACATCTCCACTTTTCGTTGAACTTCTCTGCACTTCAGGAGTTAGAAGATTTGTCCGGCTCTTTGCATGACTCTGCACTGAGAGTCATATTTACACGCACTTAATGCATGTACTAGTAGTTTAAAAAAAAATCTCCTTTAATATCAAAAAGAAAACAGATTTATACTAAATAATGTCAATGAATGGAATGATATAAGGTACAGTAAAGGAGTGCATGTCCCCCCTTCAGATCAGTGTTCAGTAGATCCACGTTGGACCGTCATCACAACACCCAGTCTGTGGACACGTCCCAGTCAGACGGACACATCCGGACACTGCTGGTTTTCCACATCCTTCCTTGTTCTGTCAGGCTGAACACACATGAACATCTCTGTAGGTCCAGCCACGACGTCTTGATTGGACTGGGTCCTGGACTTGACCGATCCAGGACATTCACCTTCTTTCAAGCTGATTGTTCTGCTGTTGAACGTGTGACCCTCTTGGACTCTGAAGTCACATGGGATCAGTAAACATGATCCGGTCAGAGCTTCCATCCTCTGATGGAAGCTCTGACCGGATCTGAGACTGCTGGTGGTTGATCACAAGAGGCTGAAGACCCTGGAAAGTCAGTGTCATAGTTAACATGTGGCTCTGTTTTGCTGCATTCATAGTTCACAAAATACTGATGTTTTCAGTGAGGACAAGGACACTTGTCATTTTTTACTTAAACAATGTCAGAGGACGTCTGGACCGACTCTGTGGTCCAGCGGTGGCGCGTCTGACTCCAGATCAGAAGTTTCTCTTCAGCTGACATCAGAGTGATGTTGTTTTTGTTTTTTTTTATTGTTTTGAAAGATGGCAGAGATGAAAAGAGCCAAATGCAGGTCACGACCCTCCCTGTAGTGCCCTGATGTTTTTTTCTGGTAAACGTCCTGACAATTTGCTGAAATGGGACTAAAAGCCAAAAATATCAGATAATCAGATTTATTGTCAACAACCGCTGTTACAACAAAGAATTATTTTTTATGTGTGAGATTACACATCTGTCAAGTCATCAGTTCAGGATCATTTTGAAATCAAGTGTTTTTGTTCAAAGCGGATTTTTCATGGTTTTAACTATTTTTCTATATTGAATTGAAAAAAAAATGGTGGCTGGTCATGCAAATATTGATACCCTTCTCTTTTTTCAAAAACAGAAGTGATGTTCTGTTTGAAGTCCATTTTAAGTTAAACCTCAGTTTTGAAAGTTTGTGTGGATATTCTGTTTTGTCTTTGCACTTTCAACCCAGCAAGTATTTGTGAGAGCCAAATGAGCTAGAAAGTGGGCCGGAAAAATTAGTCATATATTGGCTTTGGTGGCAATTCATGTTTTTGTCGTATTGAACACCTAACTTTTAGCAACAACTGAAATTTAGATTTAAAGTTAAAAGATAGTTAAAAGATGGTTATCAAATATAAATAGACCCAGCATCCTGGGTTCTCGTTTTGAGCCAGATGTTGGCTGTCTGCGGACGTTCTTTGGTCTTCAGATGTGCAGCCGATGCTCTGTGAGAGCTCATTTGGAGCTTTGCTCAACCTTTCAACTAGCCTGTAATTCCAAACCGGCAACGCTCTCGCTGTAAATTAAGAACTGGAGGGGGTGCTGCAGTTTTCCGAGGTCACGGAAACGGTTTCTCTTGTCTTATTCTGATTCCTGTCACAGATTGCTGCTCAGCAACCTCTGTTGTGAGCTACTTAATCACTTCCAGGTCATTCCAATTTCTACCCTCGTTCAGAGGACTTCCCAAACCGTATTTCTTCTGACTTTTTGCCCTTCGTAGGGGTCGCTTCTTCAAACAATTGTGTTCCATATATTTATTTGTCCAAGGTTTTATGTCGGATGACCTTCCTAACTCAGGAGCCATTAAAGGTTCAGTTATTTGGCAGTGGACACTTTGGAGCTGGGTTTCTATCCAGCAACCTTTCAGCAGAGGAGTGAACATGTCTACCCACAAGCCACTGCTCTGCTGGCCTTGTAATCAAAAGAAACAATAAATTGAATGTTAGCGTTAATTTTAAAGAAACTCTAAACCCTCCATTCTTCAGACTTTATCGGCTTCGCTTCTCCCTCCAGCTTCATTTGTAACAGCGCGACTGCTCCCCAATCTCCCACATTTGTCACTTAACGCACGTGACCTCATAATCAGACTGCCGGTGCAACACGGCAGCAAACAACTTATGTCATGTTATCAATTTATCCAATATGACAAAGTAATAACAGCAACAAATGAACATGTACTTTGCAACGGCGGCGTTGCAAATTGAAATGCCGGTGTGTGAGATGTGCTTCTCGCCAAAAGAAGGAGCAAAGAAGATGATGGAAAATGTAATATGAAGGAAGACAAGTGTTTACATTGGACCTTTGTGCATTTTACATCTCTAGTACCCTCCGTATCTTTTGTTGGCCTCCCCAGGGCTGCTTTCGGCACAGTTCCAGCTCCACCTCTGTGTGACTGTGCAAACCCTCCCCCTGATGTTTTTTTTACATTTTTTTTACAGAGCCGAGCCTGAAAGTACACCCTGTCATCTTTAGCTTGTAATTGCTCGACTTGCCGTTGCCCCGCCGTTCTCCCGGGCTGTGGCAATTACAGAAATACAATGAAGCTCATCTTTAGGTTTTTTTTTCATTTTCTCGCAGGGTGTAGAATAAAGCCATAAAGTGCTACAGCTGTCGGTGCATTTTCTGCTCGGTTACTTCAATAAATTGGAACTCTGAGAAGGGAATAAACTGGAATATCGTAATATGTGCTTCCCACACTGGATTTGCAGGAGGAGTGGGTGGGGGTGGAAAGGGAAATCCTCCTGCAAACACAATTTGAGCACTGCCATTTTCTTCCAAAGAGAGAATGTGACCTTTCATTTCAGATATAGACAAACACTGATGATTCGGTACTCCCAGGCATCAGTGTTGCAGTTTGGAAAAGCCTACAGCACCCAGAATTCCCAGGCGGTCTCCCTTCCAAGTATTATCCAGGACCAACTGTGCTTAGCTTCCGAGATCAGTCGAGAGTGGGCGTGTTCACAATGGTTAAACCGTATGCCTCTACTGGACCTTGAAACAGCTCTTTTATAGTGTGGAACATTTCCTCCCTTTACATCTCCTGTGTATTAAACAGAGGTAAATCTGTGTCTTCAAGAGTCACGTGGAGCTCGTTCGCAAGTGGATCT
>CM026202.1:545334-587925 GCA_014839995.1 Xenentodon cancila
TTTGTAGGCTGTCTTGTTGTTGGTGTAGACTTGGTCCAGAATGTTGTCTCCTCGCGTGGGGAACTTGATGTGGTGGTGAAGATTTGAAAAGATGCTCCTTGGGTCTGCGTGGTTGAAGTCCCCCGCCAGGATGAGGAAGGCCTCAGGGTGGGCTGTCTGCTGCTCGCTGATCCGCTGGTACAGCTCGGTCAGCGCCTCTCTCCTGGTGTTGGTGGAGGGGCTGGGGGGGATGTAAACATGCATTAATGTAAGTGACATCAGTGTACAGTCAGTTCATTTGCTGAAGAAACTGCTATTTTAGCAACTTTTGCTTGTGGTGATGAAAAGAGCCAAATGCAGGTAACGACCCTCCCTGTGGTGGCCTGATGAGCTGCCGTCAACCAACAGCTCCACCCCTCGGCTCCGCAGGCACAGGAAAGCTTAATGACAAACACATTTCTACCTGCAGACGTCACAGCCAACAATGAACGTGTCAAGTATGTGTGAAGGTAGCTGGCAGCTGAATTTCTGATGTTTTTTTCAGACTTGCACCAAAAGGATCCAGCAGAAGACTCAGCAACAAACTGTGGCTCAACCAGACGCTGGACCAGAGACGACTGAGAAACCCAAGGAAGGAATGGTGTCAATATGAAAACACGGTAACGTAATATTGAAATAATGATAAATAAAAATGATGAAAAGTTGAGTTAGTTGGTAGAAGTGAGGTCAGGTCCAAGTGGACCTGAAATCCTGCAGCCTGCCGTGAGTCAGCGTCTTAGGATGAGACGCCTATCTTCACTCACACACGTTCATCAGTTTCTTCTTTTCACATCGTGCTGCATTTTGGACACAGAGTGTCAAAAATAAGAGGCTGTGAACAGGAAACGGCTGACATGGCTTTGCACAGCCTATAACTAGTTCAACTGAAGAAATAATCTATGTTTTTTACCTTTCCATTTATTTTACCAAGTTCTTCACTGGTAAAATCCAACCACACTCATGTTTGTGCTGTTTGCTTCAGATCAGCAACACAGAAACGTGACAGCAGACGTGACGTAAAAGACAGCTGAGAAGCCGCAGCCGTCAAGCTCAAACCACCACCGACACAAAAGAGGAGCTCAGGACCGTGATGAGACCCAGACTAAAACAGCCAAAGGACGTTTTGTTATAAACCTTTATAACTGACTGGAGCCCAGCAGGGAATCATCCCCCCGAGTCCCCAACCGGATCACCGGGATCAGTTCCCTTCAGGGTGCGTGGTTATTCTCACAACTTTCTTTAAACCTACTTTTATATGCTCAAACCAGGACCAGTTTCCGTAGTGTAGTGGTTATCACGTTCGTGTAACACACGAAAGGTCCCTGGTCCGAGTCCAGGCGGAAACAAGTCCATCTGTCTTTTTGTTGGGTCCAGAGTAGACGGGGACGACGTTGATATAGTCATGTACGTTTGAACGCAGTGATGATCCAGTTTATTTGTTCCACTTAAAGTGCTTTAAGCATGTGCAAAACGCTGTGGATGGGATGTGAGTTGCTGTGTGTTACTGTGCACGCTGACATGCAGAAAAATGTGTGTCCGTGCAACACTTCAACTTGAATGAAGTTTCTGCCTCCACCATCTCGACCTTCAGTCTGAACTTCTGATCTAAACCTCCACTATCCAGGGTAAAAACACAGCTTCACCTGCAACGTTTAAAGTTCTCCACTTTTTCCCATTCCAGAATGTAAACAAATTATAATCACATATATCTGAATGGGAAAACTTTTAGAAAAAGAAAAATGCCTCAGCTCAGAGCTGCTAATCTTAAGGATGAATATAGAGGCTCCGAACCTGCAGCTTCATCCAATTTCAAGCCCTCCGATGAACAAAGACAGCCGTCAAACAGTCCATAACCACAGAAGAGCACCAGCAGGGGCTGTTTTACAAAGATGATCAACAAAGTCGTGTCCAAACATTAACTCTGAGTCAACAAACTAACCACGGTAAAAGTAGAACATGGTGTAATGGTTACCATTTTGGAGGTTTCAGTGGAACCTGTCAGTCCTCCAACCATCCAGGACCAAACATCAAGTCGATGTTTACATCTCAACACTGGTCTGAACGGTCTATGTAGGCATCTACCTCAGTGGTAGGATCCTCATATTGCAGATCTTAACAAGGCTGTTAATAGTTTAAAAAAGATTTGAGTAATTATCAATGATTTCTTGTTGTCCTTTTAGTATTTGGTTTTCAGTTTTTGAAACTTCAGCAAGTCAGTATTGAATTATAAAGGTGAAACATTTCTTAAATTACTAGACTGTGAGACTGGTGACTGAACACAGCAGTGATCTCACCAGTTCGATCCATCTTCATGTAGTTGATCCAAACTACAGTGTTGGAGAGCTGGATAGGTCAGTGTCCATGTTTATATATGCTTGATGGTCTTCTTTAATGTGTCAATATTGACATGCAGTTGTTTTAAAGCAAGGCTGGTTGGAGCTGGATAACAGTGAGGTGACAAGTGACAAACAGTAAAAACTGTTGTTGAAGCAACCAGACACAAAGACGCTGCAACGGTGATAAAATGAGGAACTGCAGTAAAGTTTGGTGTATTTGAACTGTGGGACACTAATAAACCTGTTCCTGGTGTCAAATCTCTCAGAAATTGACAAGAACAGCAGTAGGTGATGATCTTTCTGTTCCCATTCATCCTGGAATCCACATTTGAAACAAATATGACAATTGCGCCCAACAGGGGGGTCGAACCCACGACCCTGACATTAAGAGTATCATGCTGTACCGATTGAGCTAGCCAGGCTTGAGATAGGTACGAAAAACAATACAAGAACATTGTCTGTATTAATGAACACAAAATAATAATAAATAAGAAATAATTGGGCAGCAGGATAACTGACACTATCGGAAGATCTGGTCCCAGTGGTCAACGGGGTAAGACGGCGTCCTCCAAAGTCAGAGACCATCCTGAGTTGACAGCAGAGTGGCGCAGCGGAAGCGTGCTGGGCCCATAACCCAGAGGTCGATGGATCGAAACCATCCTCTGCTAGTTAGGGATTCGGAGCTATGTAGGATAAACATTTTGTTGACAATATAGTTGTATTTTATGCTGAAACGTTCATTTTTCACGCCAGTTGTTTCCAGATGTACAGATGTTGCTAAATATGACTCACAGGGGAAAAAACTGTTTACTAATACAAGACTACTACTGAAGTGGTCCTCAGTACCGGCTGGTAGCCATGGTCCAGGTGTTCTGTTATTTAGCCATGCAGCTTAATAACATCCTTCTAAAAGCTGTCTTCCTGATGATCTGTGGGCATTTCTGCCACATTGTTGGACTGCTGCTCTTCTCTGGAAGAGCGCTTCCTTTACTGAAACTCCAGGACGTCCTGCAGTGTGTTCATGTGGTGGCAGTTACAGATATTTTAATCAACGATCAGCAGTGGGGACGGCTAACACAGATCTCATTTTTCCTTGATCTGCTCTCAGACCATTTGTGGACAGGTGGCATATTGATAACATGTCTGTTTGTCCTGCTCAGGGAAAATGACGACGCACAGAAACCTTTGTAATTGTTTTGGTGAACCAGGATGTTCCCAGAGTCCTCCTGCCCCACCTCCGCCCAGCTGCTCTCACGGATCGATCAGCTTATCAGTAGCTACGGTATCATGGCGGTGTGACGCCGGTGAGACGCCGGTGTGTGATGTTCTACATAAACTATGTAATTGCTGTAAACTCAAACTGTCCTGGAGCTCTTCCGGGAATTGAACCCTGGACCTCTCGCATGCAAAGCAAGAATCATACTAGCTAGAAGAAGGTGGAAGGTGATTGTTGATGATATGCACTTCCAATCCTGGAAGGACATTCCAGTATGAAGAGTTGAACATGGAGAATGAGGGTATCGATCCCTCTACCTCTCACATGCTAAGCGAGCGCGCCACCATTTGAGCTAATTCCCCTGAATTTCAGATGTTTGAAGCAACTTGTCTGAGGTGTCTGAGTCTGAGGTGAGTCGGTGCTGCCTCCAGGACGTTACTGACACATTTGAACCAGTCAGGAGTGACGACAAAGACACAACTCTGTACATTCACATGTGGAAAATACAGATGTGAATTAAACCACAATGTTACTACTTTGTGAGTGGAGGAACTTTGTGGTTTAAATGTGTCACCATTCAGTTTCTGCTTGTTGAGACTGAGACTTCAGTTGAATTAAATGAAATTGAATTTATATTGTGTCTGTTACAACACAAGTCGTCTTTAGGATCTTTCCAGTGACCCAGAACATGACCCCCGAGCAATCGGCTTCAGCAAACGGCAGGTAAAAACTCCCCTGGTGGAAGAAAAACCTTAAGTCAAATAGTGGCCAGAAAAACTCCCCTTTAAGAGGGAAGAAACCTGGATCAGGACCTGGATCATAAGTGGGGACCCTCCTGCTAAAGACCAGCTGGAAAAAGAATAACTTAACTCATCTGTGATTGATTTTAACAGGGTCACAACTTCACAACAGGGGACCAAGGCCCAGAGCCTCAAGTCAGCAGGAAACATGGCTTTGCGAGGCCTAGAAGTGGACAAACTAAACAAATAAAACATATTATTTACCTTTATTATTTATTTACAGGAGCCAAGTGAGATGCCTGGCTGAGTGGTGCAGCGACTACAATGTCTTCCTGAACGTGGAGAAGACCAAAGACATTGTTTCTGACTTAAGGAGTGAACACACCCAGGATGCTCCATCAACGGTGCTGCTGTGGAGACGCTAAGCAGCACCAAGTTTCCGGGTGTCCACATGGCAGAGGACCTCTCCTGGACTGTTATCACCGCATCACTCGCAAGAAAGCACAGCAGCGTCTCTACTTCCTCCGCAAACTGCGAAGAGCCAGAGCCCCGGCCTCCATCATGTACACCTTCTACACAGGCACCATCCAGAGCATCCTGACCAGCTGCATCAGCGTGTGGTACAGAGCCTGCAGCTCATCCTGCCGCAATTTTCTCCGAGGCGTAGTGAGAGCAGCTGAGAAGATGGTTGGTGTCTCCCTCCTCTCATTTCAGGATATTTACCACAACCGTCTGACTCGCAAAGCATTGCGAGAGACCCCACACACCCGTCACGCAGCCTCTTCAGTCTGCTGTCATCAGAGAGGAGGCTGCGGATCCTCCGGGCAGAACCAGTCGACTGAAGGACCGCTTCATCCACCAGGCCGTCAGGAAGCTGAACACTCTCCCAGTTCATCCTCCCTTTCCCTCCCTTCTCCCCTCTCGCTCACTCTGACCTCTGTATCTGCACCAGGCACTTTTGTCAGAACCGGACCGGCTTCTTTGCACTAGCTCACTTTAACCAGAGCGATCAGCTGAACACCTGCAGGACACTCACACACCTTTAAAAACTGTTGTGCATTTCACTGTCTGTTTAACAATAATGTCCATCATCATACTGCCATTTTATTGTTTTTATTGTCATTTTATTGCCCTTAGTTCTTAAACTGCATCATTTTATTGCTTGTTTCCTTCAGTTTTGCAATTTGTGTTTAGAGTAATTTATTTATTGTGTAGTACAGAGGGTTTGGGAGTAATGTCACTTGGATTCTGCGTATGTATCTCACATGTGGTAGAATTGACAATAAATGTGACTCTGACTTACATTTATTCTTACAAGTACTTCACTGGTAAAACCACAGCATAGAAATGTTTTTGTTGTTTGCTTCACATCAACAACACAGAAACGTCACAGAAGACGTGCTGGAAAAGACACGCGCTCAAAGCGCCTCCAACACAGCAGAGGGCGCTGTTGTTACGTTTGGTCCAGAGCCTCAAGTCGACGTGCACGAGTATGTGTGAAGATAAATGTCATGTGAATGTGCGATGTTTTGTCAGCTTTGCACCGCAAAGATCCGGCAGAACAGCGAAGAAAGAAGTATGGATGAATAAGACGCTGGACTGGGAGACGACTGAGAAGAAACGGAAAGATTTGTGTGATGATGAGAAGACGGTAAGATAATATAAAAATATTAATAAATAAAAATGGTAAAAGGTTGAGTTAGTAGGTATACGTGGTGTCGAGCGTTGCTTATCCTGGTTGAATGCACGTTGTAGTTGATAATGATGATGATGATGTAAAGGAGTTGTCCCAGTTGGAAGTGGTTTAAGCGTGTGCAAAACGCTGTAGATGGGACGCGAGTTGCTGTGTGTTAGTATGCAGGCTGACATGTGTAAAAAAAAAGTGTGTGTAGACAGAGACAGAGCACTTTGTAAAAGTGTACAGCACCCTGTATTCCCAGGCTGTCTCGCATCCAAGTACTAAACAGGTCCTACCCTGCTTAGCTTCAAAGTTCAGATGTGTTCAGGGTGGTTTGGCCGTAAGGAAGAGCATCATGTTGAAATGGCTGTTATATAGTGTTGGCCTCCCGTCACATCTCGTGTGTATAAAACGGAGGAAAAATGTGTGTCTTCAACAGTCACAAGTGGATGTGCTCAGGTCCAAGCGGATCTCAAATCCTGCAGCCTGCCGTGTGTGAGTCTCAGAATGAGACGCCCAACTTCACTCCAATGTCATGAGAGGTTGTTGTTGTGGCCGAGTGGTTAAGGCGATGGTCTAGAAAAGCTTTAGGGTTTCTCTGCGCAGGTTCAAATCCTGCCAACAACAGATAGTGTTTGTTCCTTCTCAAGAAGAGGACTGAAATGCTGGAGATTTCATCTTTTCAACATAAGCAGCATCATTAAATACTCCGTCTGTTTACATCACTTGTGATATTACGAGCATTTTTACTCCAACATGCAGTAATATAAGTGACATCCGTCTACATTCAGTTCATTTCCTGAAGAAACAGCTGTTTCAGCAGCTTTTGCTTGTGGTGATGGTAAAGTGGTGAGTACAGCCGTCCTCCAAGCAGCTGACTCACGTTTGAACTTATTACCACTAGATTAATAACCACATTTTTCATCGTCTCCCCTCCAAGTACTAATCAGACTCCCTCCGGTTTAACTTCTCAAATCAGATGAGATCAGACGTGTTCCGGCTGGTCTGGCTGTAAACGACCAGCACGGCTTCACAACTGTCTTTTAGACAAACACTTACTACGTCTGCTGTCACCGTTCTGTTTTCGTCATCATGACCAAACACAAACATGTGTATGCTGTCATTTCATTACTGAATTACGTTTTTAAGGTGGCGTTTGTAGGTTGTCATAAAATTACAGATACATACTGCACTTGTGTTGACTCCGCCTCCTGGGATCCTGTGTCATTGAAAGAGTTTTACTTAAAGGGTGTTGAGGTGCTGCTGAAGGAGTTCTGGTGATTTGGTGAGTTTCTCATGTTCGTGTTGCTGTGTGGTTCCTTGTTTTTATAAGATGACAGTGGGACCAACAAAGACCAGGTCCAGTTCAAAACCACAAGAGTTAGATTACCAGGACTAACGAGTGTAAGTGTCCTAAGTTACCTGGTCTTCTAACTTGTTTTCTATGCAGTCAAGTTCACGTTCTTACGTGATGATTATCTGATGTTCTCACTAGATGGGGGACGGCGAGTGGACGGTAAGATGAGGACATTTTTCAGCACTGACGTCTGGTCCTCAGATGCTGCACCAGACCAGCCCCGAGACAGAAAAACTGCATCATCTCTATCAGAAGGTCTGGTGCAGTTTCTGGACTCTACACTTATACATAGTTTGCTGCTGTCAGCTTTACACAGATTTTACACAGATTCTCCAAATGTCTCAAAAGAATGTAGCTTTTTTTTATTCAAAAGTTTCTATAATGTTGGAGCCAAATGATCAACAAACAGCAGTTGGTTTGCCAGTGGGCAGCATGTCCATCACCGTTATCTTTCTTCAGTCATATGCAAAGAGAACTTCGGAGGTTCCTAGTTCCCAGGGGACCAGGGACCTGGGGTCAAGAACACTACAGATCCCACAGTGGAGCTCAGGACCGTGATGAGACCCAGACTAAAACAGCCAGAGGACGTTTTGGGGTCAACCTTTATAACTGACTGGAGACCAGCAGAGAATCATCCCCCCGAGACCCCAACCGGATCACTGGGATCAGATCAGTTCAGGGGTCACATTTAATCTCACAAGTTTTTAAAATGTACTTTTATAAGCTTTTTTTAACCAGAACCGTTTCCGTAGTGTAGTGGTTATCACGTTCGTCTCACACACGAAAGGTCCCTGGTTCGATTCCAGGCGGAAGCAGGTCCATCTGTCTTTTTGTTGGGTCCAGAGTAGACGGGGACGATGTTGATACAGTCATGTATGTTTGAAGACAACTTCTTCTGGCAGCTGAGCCACAAGTCTGGATCAGGACTTACCAGTCCAGGTGGGAACATACCAGCTGGTGTGTTGAATCTAGTCCGTCTCCTCTGAATCACAATAAGATGACACTTGGAAGTAGTACGACTACCGTATCCTCCTTGGACACCAGGTACAAATGAGTCAACCTCTGCATTAGTAGCAGCACAAACCCCTCTGGTCATGTAGGATCCAGACCATCCAGACTTGTACATCTGCTGTCTTTCACACTGCTTCCTGAGACCCTGAGGACCTCCATCCTACCTGAACAGCTGTTATCTCCACTACAAATGCAAATCTCTCTTTCTTTTTCTTTATTTCCTCCTCTTTGTGGTCCAACTCATGTTTTAGTTCAAGTCATTTCTGAATCAGAGAAGCAGCTATTTCAGCCACTGCTGAGACCCAGAAAGGTGAAGAAGAGAACCTTGATGTTCTTGAAATCCCACTTTTTACCTACATTTTCTTTTCCAACATTTGAGATGCTGTCATTTGGCTGGAAAACATCATGCACTACTCAAAACAAGGTGTTATCCTTGATAAGTGTGTTTTGAGGTAAACATCTGGTTACATTTCCTGAATTTCTGAGAGGAGATCATTCTGTCCCATATCTGAGAACATTTAATTTAACTTTCAAGATGTATCTGTTGCAGCAGCAAGATTGTAAGATTATAAGTCAGTGGTCTCTGCACGTCCATCCAGATAATGTGGTTGATGTCAGGATGATCCCAGCATGGAAACGTTCAACTGGACTGAATTCTTTCCAGGGATTGGATGTAGCAGCAGAAACTGATAACGAGGTGGTTTCAGGTGAAGACCAAAACACCCAGAAAGGGACCAGGGACCGCCCTTTAGCTGGAGGCAGGAGGTGCTCAGCCACAGCTGGAGCAGGGACGATGCCAGTTCCCTGCTCCAGCACTTTCTGCTCCCATTTATTCTGCTGACAGTTGAACCTGGAAAAACAAAGACAGACTGGCATCAGGATCAAGATCTTTTACTAGAAGACAACTGGAGGTACAGACTCCAGATGAGTGACAGAGCACCGGTACCATCTGGGGTGCTGATGGAAACTGTTCTGTCACGGTCGGGACAGGAACTGCTCACAGATGCCGAGGTACAGCATCGCTCTCTGCATCCAAGCATCGGAGTGCTGCTCCTGCAGGGTTGTACAGCCAAGTGCCGCTGTTGTCCAGGGTGTGAGAGCTCAGCTGTGCCGTCACCCTCTGATCACAGGACAACCAGCAGAAACCAACTTTAACAGGTTTTCATGAGAGAGGACATCCTCGTCTACTATAGTCAGAAGTTTAGAAAATAAAAGGAACTGAGCTGCAGTACTGCAAAAGTCATCTTGTTCTTGCAGATATTCCAGGCATCACGTTCTCCATCTTTGAATCAACTCAGAGTAGAGTTGTTGGAAGATGATTCAAAATTCTTCTTCTAAACATCACATAAAAGGTTATTTCCAGTTACAAGTTTACAGTATTGTTAACCTTTTTATCAAGAATAAGTTAGATAACATAAACAATAAGTCACATATTTATGAGGTTGTATAAATATATTAGTATTACAGCCTCATCCGTGTTGTTGTGGCCGAGTGGTTAAGGCGATGGATTCGAAATCCGTTGGGGTTTCCCCGCGCAGGTTCAAACCCTGCCAACAACGGTTAGTGTTTGTTCCTTCTCAAGAAGAGGACTGACATGCTGGAGATTTGATCTTTTCAACAAAAGCAACATCATTCAATACTTATCCAGATAATGTGGTTGATGTCAGGATGATCCCAGCATGGGAACGTTCAACTGGACTGAATTCTTTCCAGGGATTGGATGTAGCAGCAGAAACTGATAAAGAGGTGGGTTTCAGGTGAAGACGGAAACACCCAGAGAGGTCGTCTCATGTCTCTGTGCTCAATGGGGGAGTACTTAGGTGCTCCAAGATGAGCTGGTTTTCACCTTGAGTGTGGAGTCCACATTATGGATACTGGAATGTTGGGAGAGAAGAAACCTTTTGAGAAAAACGGACACTTTGAGGAGCTGCTAAAACCTGCTCGGCAGCTGCATTTGTTTGGGATGTGGTCCTTTTATTCATCATGTAAATAACACAAATGATCAAATGATTCTTACTTCTGGTTACATTGTTCTAACTTTGTTCCAGCACTGGAACAAACAGAAAAATACACCATTAGAACAATAAATAAATTAACGACCTCACACATATTCCCCATTAATCAAAAGCAACAAAAACAAATAAAAAACAGAAACAATCAACAACCACAGATGAAAACAGCCTCCTCCACCGTCCTAAAAGAGCAGGTTTAGTGACATTTACAGCATCCTCACGTTGGAGCTGGTGGGTTGAAATATCCATCATCTATGAATGAGTCATTCAGGACGTACGGTAGTCGTACTACTTCCAAGTGTCATCTAACAAAGTCAAATAGGCAGGAAAGTTTCAGTTGATGTTGGATCTCCAGCAGCCCAGCAGAGGCCGCCTGGGCTCCTGATGTGAAGACTGATGTTTGTGTTTGGTGGGTGAGTATGTTGTCCCTGAATATGGCACAAACACCCCCATCCCTTTGGTTTAATTGTGATTCACACAAGACGGACTAGATTCAACACACCAGCTGGTATGTTCCCCCCTGGACCACTTCAAACCGGGACAACTCCTTTACATCATCATCATCATTATCAACTACAACGTGCATTCAACCAGGATAAGCAACGCTCGACACCATGTATACCTTCTAACTCAACCTTTTACCATTTTTATTTATTAGTATTTTTATATTATCTTACCGTCTTCTCATCTTCACACAAATCTTTCCGTTTCTACTCAGTCGTCTCCCAGTCCAGCATTTTATTCATCCACACTTCTTTCTTCGCTGTTCTGCCGGATCTTTGCGGTGCAAAGCTGACAAAACATCGCACATTCACATGACATTTATCTTCACACATACTCCGTGCACGTCGACTTGAGGCTCTGGACCAAACGTAACAACAGCGCCCTCTGCTGTGTTGGTGGCACTTTGAGCGAGTGTCTTTTCCAGCACGTCTGCTGTGACGTTTCTGTGTTGTTGATGTGATGCAAACAACAAAAGCAAACAAACCAAGACTACAAGCTTGAGCATGAGTGGAGCACCTATGAGGTGGATGTTGTGTAGCTCCACTTATTGTTCCTCAAACTCTTTAAGCATGGATATCATGCACTGTTCAAGCACTCCACCCTTCTTTCTACAGAAGAAATCCTGTGGGCGAGGCGACATCACTGATCGGTTCGCTTTATATCTCAAACCAAGAGGAGGAGGAGCGACGTTTAGATTACCTAATGTGGGTGAAGACCGGACTGTTGGACGGCGAGATCACCGCTGCGTTCAGTCACCAGTGTCACAGCCCAGTGGTTTAAGAAATGTTACACCTTGATACGCCAATACTGACTTGCTGAAGTTTCAAGTACAGAAAACACAACAATAAATCCTTCAAACTGCTTCATGGACTTTTGCCACCATGGTTGAGATGCCTTGATGTTTGGAGGACTGAGAACTCAGATTGCTGGAGTCAAAGTCCAGAGTGATAACCATTACACCATGGAACAACATGCTGCTTCAGGTTTTTTTCATCTGGATAATTCTGCAGAATCATATCTTGTAATGAAGGATTATCAAGTGTACATGTGGGTTTCCAGCATTTATCAATTATGCTGATGTTTATTTAGCATTTTATTGCAATGAGTCATCCTGTTTAAAGCGCAAAATGTCCTGGGGCTCATCCGGGAATTGAACCCGGGACCTCTCGCACCCAAAGCGAGAATCATACTACTAGACCAATGAGCCATTAATTCTATTGCAAAGGATGATGGTTCCCACACAAGGACGGATGCTCTTAATTCAACAATCAAACATTTACAAACCCAGGTAGGTCTGTTGTTATTAACAATGACTTATCAGCACCTTAATCTGTAACGTCTCCTGCAGCTGGTCCAGGTTTTATGATCGAGTGTTGGTGGTGTAGTGGTCAGCAAAGCTGTTTGCCATGTAGTTGATCTGGGTTTGATTGCCAATTAATAGACCAGCACATTTTAAACCCCCTCTGATGGCCTCTTGACGCTTTTATTGAAAATAAGGAGGTCACAGATGACATGAAGATAAGCAACTTGTACAAGATATATTCTCTGATGTGTACAACTATCTTATAAGACAAGCAGTATACAGAGCGTAAAATAACAATGAGATTTAACAAAGAGTGTGTTAAAGTTTTAACCCTTTTTACTGTTTAATCTTGGCTGATGTTTTAATTCTATTTTAAATCCACTTTGATGGTTTCTTTTGCATCTTGCTCTATGTTCTATGACACTGATGAACATGTGTGAGTGAAGATAGGCGTCTCATCCTAAGACGCTGAAACACGGCAGGCTGCAGGATTTCGGATCCACTTGGACCCGACCAGATCCACTTGTGAACGAGCTCGTTTGAAATGGTTCAAATTTTGCCTTAAAAGATCAGATCAATGACTGCAGTGTCTCAAAGGTTTTACCACCTCTTCCCCAAAATCAACTAGAATATATTCAAGTAGAAAATATAGTATAATATAAGTGTTGTATAATTGGACAGAAACAACAAATTCTTTTAAAATAAGACCAATCAACCTGATGGAATGGACAAATAAAAAAACATGTTTTAAATAAAAAGTGAAACAGTGTTTCTATGATACAGACTGTTCAGGTGGATTATCAACTGTTAGATGCCATCATACTGGTGTGTTTGATGCTGTTTATGGGGGAGTGGTTATGGGCCAAGTCCTGGCCCAGACTCCAGGACCGACTGTTTCGTTCATCTTCACTGAGGACTCTGGTCTCCCGATGGAGGCGGGGCTTCAAATCTCACTTCTGACAGTGACTTTAACACACATGCAGCCAACTGATGTGTAAAGTCTTTTCTGGTCTCACTTCCAGGTGAAACATGGTTAGTCTTTCTGTGTGGAGTTTGCATGTTCTCCCCTTACTTGCGTGGGTTCCCTCCGGGTACTCCGGCTTCTTCCTACAGTCCAAAAACCTGCTTACTAGGTTAATTGATACGTGAGCGTGACTGGTTGTCTGTCTTTGAATGTGGCCCTGCGATGGACTGGCGACCTGTCCGGGGTAGACCCCTGCGTTTTGCCTACTATGTGTCGGGATAGGCTCCGACAGACCCTGGAGACGGAGTAAGCGGGTATAGATAATGGATGGAGATATCTATTGTTACTATTGTCTATTTTAATGAGTGTTATTTATAACCTCCAGAACCATCAACCTTTGCAACAAAAAGAAGGGCTCATTGGTCTAGTAGTATGATTCTCGCTTCGGGTGCGAGAGGTCCCGGGTTCAATTCCCGGATGAGCCCCAGGACATTTTGATGTGGATTTTCAGAAAAAATACATAGTTTATGTGGAACATCACACATCAGAACCAAACTGACTTCTCACATGTGTGTGTGTGTATCTATGTATGCAAACATATATATGTGGACATGCAAAAGTATTTAAATACTTCTATGTATTATATTTACAACTTCTTAAATACTGCCTCCAAAACCCTTAAACACCCAGGCATGCAATTGTAAATATAATGTTCCTCCCCCTTTTCTCTTTCTTCTTTTTTCTTGTAACACTTGATTGTCCTGTGTCCACCTTTACTCTTTAAACAACACATTATAAACTCTTTTTAACACACATTACAACACAGACACCGGACTGCACCACCACTGTCTCTCGTTTCTATTTCTAGTCTTTTCACATTTCGTCATACTGGCGTCATACCGGCATCATACCGGCATGACACCGGCATGATACCGGCATGATACCGTAGCTACTGATAACCTGATCGATCCGTGAGAGCAGCTGGGCGGAGGTGGGGCAGGAGGACTCTGGGAACATGCTGGTTCACCAAAACAATTACAAAGGTTTATGTGCGTCGTCATTTTTCCTGAGAAGGACAAAACAGACATGTTATTAATATGCCACCTGTCCACAAATGGTCTGAGAGCAGATCAAGGAAAAATGAGATCTGTGTTAGCCGTCCCCACTGCTGATCGTTGATTAAAATATCTGTAACTGGCACCACATGAACACACTGCAGGATGTCCTGGAGTTTCAGTAAAGGAAGGGTTCATCCAGAGAAGAGCAGTGGTCCAACAATGTGGCAGAAATGCCCACAGATCATCAGGAACACCGCTTTTAGAAGGATGTTATTAAAGCTGCATGGCTAAATAACAGAACAAGGAAAAGTACAAGTCCCAACTGTGAACTGGAGATGTTCTGATACCAGATTCCAGTTCTGACACCTGGACCGTGGCTACCAGCCGGTACTGGGGACCACTTCAGTAGCAGTCTTGTATTAGTAACCTGTTTTTTCCAATTACGGCTGTGTGAGTCATATTTAGCAACATCTGTACATCTGGAAACAACTGGAGTGAAAAATTAGCGTTCCAGCATAAAATACAACTATATTGTCAACAAAACGTTAATCCTACATAGCTCCGAATCCTCTGAAGATTTAAGACAGAAAGTTTTAGAGCTGCAGCTCCTGTCCCTGATTTCAGAGCGAAGAAGACAAAGTGTGAGTCAGTCTCCAAAACAACAAGCGACATGATCATTAATACAGGCAGATCGTTCACTGGCAGGTTCCCATTCGCTTATTTTTGACACAATGTGCAAGTATTACTGATGGTGGTAGCGGAATCTGAACAACTCTACAGCAAACTCAGGAGATCACACCTAATCGCTCCCACTCAAACACCACTTCAGTGTAAACAAACCTGGCGGCTGTCAGGAAGAAGAAATAACCAGCCTAGATACAGCATTAGTTGGAGGAGAGTAAAACTCATCATGAAGGTATCACAGTTGTGGGTTTTATTGCATATTTGGAGTTTCTCTGGCAGGGTTTGAGGCAGAAGAAACGAACAGGAAACAAAACAGCATTGAAACTATAAAGACCATTTGCAGATAAAACGTCTTTGTTAGAGCTGGAGATCTAAGTGTGTTTAAATTCAATGTTTTTAGCAGACAGCTGCTTTACTTTTACTCTGTTTCTGACTCTCAATTTAGAAGGACGCAGATGAAGCCAAGATGAAGGTCTGACACACGGAGGGAGAAAAAACAGGCTGACTGGCGGCAAAACAAGTACAATGCTAACATGACGTGAGTGAGCTGTATCACTCAAGACGAGGAGGGTCTCATCGCATCTTCTAGGTATACACATAACCAAAAAAAAACGATACACATATTTACCAGTACAGCACCTAACCACTACCGAGTAGATAGTGGGATCTAGACAGACTGAACCTGGAACAGAGACAAAAACGTAGGTTCTAGACAAAACCCAGAACCGACTCAAAAACGTAGGTTCTACAAAGAACTCGGAACCGAAAAGAGATAAAAAAGGCAGGTTGTAGTTCGAACCCGAAACTGAGTAAAAACGGAGGTTCTAGATAGAACCCTGGACGGAGAAAAAAAACGGTGGGTTCTAGTTAGAACCCAAAATAGAGAGAAAAATGACTTCTATCTAGAACTCAGAACATAGTTAGAAAACATTGGTTCTAGATAGAACCCAGGACAGAGACAAAATAGTAGGTTCTACATAGTACCTGACAGTGACAAAAAGGTAGGTTCTATCTAGAACCCCGAACCGAGTCAAAAATATAGGTTCTAGACAGAACCCAGAATTGACTCAAAAACATAGGTGCTATGAAGAACTCGGAACTGAGCAGAGATAACAAAAAGGCAGGTTCTAGATAGAACCCAGAACAGAGACAGAAAATACGTTGTATACAGAACCCAGAACTGACTCAAAAACATAGGTGCTACGAAGAACTCGGAACTGAGCAGAGATTAAAAAAAGCCAGGTTCCAGGTAGAACCCGGAACCGAGTAAAAAAAAACCATCGGTTCCAGATAGAACCCAGGACGGAGACAAAAAGGTAGGTTCTAGATAGAACTCGAAATAAACACAAAATGTAGGTTCTTTCTAGAACCCAGAACAAAGAAAAACCATAGGTTCTATCTAGAACCAATGGATTTGGTTCTAGGTTCTAGACAGAACCCGGAACATTGGTTGTAACTAGAACACAGATCAGAGAAAACATCTGTTCTAGATAGAACCCAAAACTGAGTTAAAAACACGGTCCAAGATAGAACCCAAAACTGAGTTAAAATCATCGGTTCTAGATAGAACCCAGGACTGAGAAAAAAAGTAGGTTCTAGATAGAACCCAAAACAGTGACAAATCCGTAGGTTCTATCTATAACCCGGAACCGAGTCAAAAACATCGGTTCTAGATAGAACCCAGAACAGAGAAAAGAACAAAGGGTCTAGACAGAATTTGGAATCAAGTCAAGAACATAGGTTCTAGACAGAACTCAGAACAGAGTCAAGAATTTAGGATCTAGGCGGAGGCCGCAACAGAGTCAAGAACGTAGGTTATTGAATAGCTATGTGTGACAGGTATATCTGTGCAAGGCATCATGCTCAGGATTTTAGAATTTAGGTTTAATCTTGTTCTCCAGGACCTGATGAAAGGTACATTTCAGCCTAGCCAATGCAGAAGGAAAAGCTGTCAATTTGATATAATGAATCATGAAAAAAAATGTAAACATTTTGTTTCTATATGAGAAATCACAACAAAGTTTCAGTTAATGTAACAGAAATTCTCCAGATTTCAATACATTCAGAATTCTAGCTTAACTTCTCATAGAAACCTTATGAAAAGATTCTGGATGTTCACCTGAAGTTCCCTCCTCTTTTGCAACCTATGGGATTATAAGCATACCCATGTAACCCACAGAGCCTGAGCGTTCCTTGTTCCCTCCATATGAAAGGGTTTCTGATTGTAACAAGTCAACATTTAACATATTTGTGATCTGAGATCGATTGTTTTTAACGAGTACTTGAAGAGGCTGACAGAAAGGCTGATATGTGCAGCTTTACGGAGGCGTCCACATATAATGAAAGTCTGAGTGTAGTCTCAACAGCAGCTGCATCTCCTGACAAACTGTCATCAGTAAATCCATGAAAGTGACCAGCCTCCATCACTGCGGGGACCGTGGACGGTATCGTGTCTTAAACAGCACACATACAAACAAGGAACAGAAATGAAACATCCTGGTAATTGTGTAATTTCAGCCACTTTACGTGGCCCACAACTTCCCTCCAGAAAGGAAACAGAGTTGTGTGCTTGACCTGTAATTACAGCACTGGTATGAGGGTCGTTTTATCTGGCTCCCGCCCTGTTTGGAGACACAGCAGATTATTATAACCCCAGAGTTTTGATCTCTTCAACTAACACATGGAAAACACACGGACTGGTGGTCCTTGTTAATTAATGCTAACGAGGAAGACTGACATCTCAACTTAGTGGGAAAACAGTCTGTAGATCAGAGCCCTGAACATGAGTCATACAAGCCACCCACATGAACGGGTTCTTCAGACAAGAGGAAGATGACCTGAAAAGAGGGTTTTAACTCCTGAACCAGCTTTAGGAACTGCAGTACCGCTGCCAAGACCTTTTAACCTCCTAACATCTATGTGCTGATCTGTGAATAACAAAGTTTGACACATACATGCAATAAAATTTCAATGTCATTTAAATAAGATTTGTGCGTAAAACCAGTAGGTTTTCTTTTAAGGTCCAGTATGTCTGGCTACAGTGAAGGTAAGTAGTTTTAAGTGAGTCCCAGAGGAGCATCTGGAGTCAGTGGTGGAACCTTTCACAGATGCTGAGTTCATCGTCTCAGGTTTGTAGTCAATGTTTACAGCCTTGTAAATGGGAGCCTAAGCAGCGATGCAGGGCCCAAACACACCCCACTCCCACCCACTGCACCAGCCCACTAGAGACGCCATTTACTGCCTCACGGTCAGCTGTGTGGTGCTGAACACAGAGATGAAGGTAAACTGACAAGAAGCTCGAGCTGGCTGGGAGAAGGTTTCCAGTTTATGTCTGACGGTCTTACCCTGGCTGATGAGGAGCTCGTACCATAAAAGAGTTCTCTACTCAAAGCTGAAACTCAAATCTGATCACGATCGGATGATATGGAAAATGCACTTTTTAAAGATGCAGCCTCTCTTAAATTTAATCTAACTTTGATTTCTTGTTAGACAAAGTAATTTGATGCTTTTGCTTATCAACGTCATTTCATTTGTTAACATACATCTACTTATACTTTTCAAACAGGTAATATGTTATAGAATATAATAATTCATCGTCATGATGATTTAGTCTAAAATCAGCATCCATACAAAGCTGAGTGTTTGAGGAGCAAAGATGGATAGAGAATTTTCACTTTTTCAACAAATATGTGAGAAAAATGTTTAAAAAGACTGGAGGAGATGTACATATTTTTCCTTTTACTCATCAGAATATGATTGAAACATTCCAGGAATCTGGAGGAATTTCAGTGTGTAAAGGAGAGGACAACTTTAATCTGGAAACCTGAGATCTCTCAGATGACACTGAATCAAAAACCATCATCATTAACAGCTGATAGAACCACATCGAACCGGGGTTACCATGGAAATCACTGTCAACACTAAAATACAGAGACACATTCACTAATAACACTCAAAACCTAACACTTTACTGTGGAGAAAGAAACTCATCCAAAGGAAACATTTCTGGACATGGACACATCTGGTATTGACCATCACCATGGAAGCATAGATTGTACAAACTGTGGAGTACCCCAGGCTTCTAAATGGGGGCTTCTATTTATTTACTTCAGACTAGGATTGGTCTGTCTGCATCCTGACCTGACCACAGTGTAGGATGTTGGAGGGTTTAGAAACCAAAAAACGTGAGAGCAACAACCCTGTACCCTTTAAAATCTTAGAATGTATTTTCAAGAGGAATAAGACTAAATAAAACACAAAACTCTTCATCACTGGTTTAGTCAATAACAAACATATTTGAAGTTTAGCACAAAGAAATGGAACATATCATCATTTGGATGGATCATACATTTTTGATGCTGTCAACAAGGGAAATCAATCTTTCAACCCCGATACTCTCATGTTGGAGGTTTTTGTTTCAGTTTTGCATTGCACCGGTGACAAGCCTGTGTCATCGACTAATGTCTCTGATAATAGTGATAAATGTGCAGCCTGGTTTCTGCGGGGAGCAGATGTTGGTGTGAAACCAGTGTCCCTTGGGCAAGACACCCCTGAAGCTGCATTTAAGCCACTTTGGTGACCTTTTAAATGACATAATTTTACCAGAATTAGCCCACTTCTGGAAAAACTCTCAAATAAATGGTCCTCTGTGGGCGACATGTGAAAATAATGGTTTGCATAAAAACAATCAAGAGTAAAATTAACTTCTGTGATTTGTGGAAGCTGAAGTGGATTAAAAATAAATACATAAAAGTCAATTATGACTCTTGATTTTTAAATGTATTTTTACTTACTTATTATTTATTACTTGGCATAAAAATGTTTCACTTATGGCACAAGCAAAGCAGAAACGACATTACAAACATGTGTGTGCACCATGGCCGAGCTGCCACTAGATGTCAGTGTTGAGCATCTTTGTGTTGTCGGCCTTGTATTATTATTATTTTTTAAATCTTTTATGTCGTGAGATTGGGTTTGTTGAAAAAACATTTGGTGTGCAGCTCCAGATGTGACTCTTACAATCACTACTATTCAAGTTTAATGCTAAAGTGGACTTAGTCGACGCCCACCGCTGGTTGCTGTCTCATCATTTTTTAACCCTCAAACTGATACTTCTCTTTTTCTTTTGTTGTTGTTTTTCAGGCTCCCTCCTTTGCTGGCTTTGTTTCATAACTCAATCTTTAATCATTTGAAGACCCGACCCCACTGTTCTGCTGTATATTTTATCTCAGCTCAAACTTCCACTTGTTCCACAATCAAGAAATGAAGGAAGATGTTGCCTTCATCACTTTAACATGTTAAATTATCTCAGCCAAGCTTGAACGTTTGAAACTTTAGAGTAACACAAAATTTACAAAATATAAGGAAACACAAGAACCACAACTATTATCCAGGAACCGGGACCTCTGTAAAGTCCAGTCTCAACAACCAAAAACTGAACGTTGACACATTTAAACCACAAAGTTCCTCCACTCACAAACACATCTGACTGGACTGATCACTCAGATGTGATGTCAAATACTGGTTTGTGTCCCCACTCACCTACCAGAATGATGGAAGTGACGGGCATTCCTCCATCAGTGAAGCTAACAAGAATCTAGACTTCATACATGTTGATTTAACTTCACCCTCAGAAGATTGTTGTGGTCACAGGACTGTCTGTCTGCTCCTTCTGTCAAGTAAAAACTCTTGTTGCTTCCATCAGGACAATCCTGAGTGAACTCATGATGACCTCACTATGACCTCACAGAGTGAAAACCTCCATCACAACAGCAAAGAAAGAAAACTAACATCTCTGATCACAACAGCCATGACCAGTTTCTTTAAGTATGTAAATAAAACAATCATGTCATGATCTGGTTCTTAACTAGCAGAGGATGGTTTCGATCCATCGCCCTCTGGGTTATGGGCCCAGCACGCTTCCGCTGCGCCACTCTGCTGTCAACTCAGGATGGTCTCTGACTTTGGAAGACGCCGTCTTACCCTGTTGACCACTGGGACCAGATCTTCCGACAGTGTCAGTTATCCTGCTGCCCAATTATTTCTTATTTCTTATTATTTTGTGTTCATTAATGCTTAAAGCCTGGCTAGCTCAGTCGGTAGAGCATGAGACTTTTAATCTCAGGGTCGTGGGTTCGAGCTCCACGTTGGGTGCAATTGTCAAATGTGGATTCCAGGATGAAATTGAACAGCTTTACACCAGGAAGAGGTTTATTAGTGTCCCACAGTTCAAATACAACAAACTTTACTGCAGTTCCTCATTTTATCACCGTTGCAGCGTCTTTGTGTCTGGTTGCTTCAACAACAGTTTTTACTGTTTGTCACTTGTCACCTCACTGTTATCCAACTCCAACCAGCCTTGCTTTAAAACAACTGCATGTCAATATTGACACATTAAAGAAGACCATCAAGCATATATAAACATGGACACTGACTTATCCAGCTCTCCAACACTGTAGTTTGGATCAACTACATGAAGATGGATCGAACTGGTGAGATCACTGCTGTGTTCAGTCACCAGTCTCACAGTCTAGTAATTTAAGAAATGTTTCACCTTTATAATTCAATACTGACTTGCTGAAGTTTCAAAAACTGAAAACCAAATACTAAAAGGACAACAAGAAATCATTGATAATTACTCAAATCTTTTTTAAACTATTTACAGCCTTGTTAAGATCTGCAATATGAGGATCCTACCACTGAGGTAGATGCCTACATAGACCGTTCAGACCAGTGTTGAGATGTAAACATCAACTTGATGTTTGGTCCTGGATGGTTGGAGGACTGACAGGTTCCACTGAAACCTCCAAAATGGTAACCATTACACCATGTTCTACTTTTACCGTGGTTAGTTTGTTGACTCAGAGTTAATGTTTTGACACGAGTTTGTTGAATATCTTTGTAAAACAGCCCCTGCTGGTGCTCTTCTGTGTTTATGGACTGTTTGAGGGCTGTCTTTGTTCATCGGAGGGCTTGAAATTGGAGGAAGCTGCAGGTTCGGAGCCTCTATATTCATCCTTAAGATCAGTAGCTCTGAGCTGAAGCATTTTTCTTTTTCTAAAAGTTTTCCCATTCAGATGTCTGCGATTATAATTTGTTTACATTCTGGAATGGGAAAAAGTGGAGAACTTTAAACGTTGCAGGTGAAGCTTTGTTTTTACCCTGGATAGTGGAGGTTTAGATCAGAAGTTCAGACTGAAGGTCGAGATGGTGGAGGCAGAAACTTCATTCAAGTTGAAGTGTTGCACGGACACACATTTTTCTGCATGTCAGCGTGCACAGTAACACACAGCAACTCACATCCCATCCACAGCGTTTTGCACATGCTTAAAGCACTTTAAGTGGAACAAATAAACTGGATCATCACTGCGTTCAAACGTACATGACTGTATAAACGTCCCCACATAAAGACAGATGGACCTGTTTCCGCCTGGACTCGGACCAGGGACCTTTCTCGTGTTAGACGAACGTGATAACCACTACACTACGGAAAATGGTTGTGAGAGTAACCACGCACCCTGAATGGAACTGATCCCGGTGATCCGGTTGGGGACTCGGGGGGATGATTCTCTGCTGGGCTCCAGTCAGTTATAAAGGTTTATAACAAAACGTCCTTTGGCTGTTTTAGTCTGGGTCTCATCACGGTCCTGAGCTCCTCTTTTGTGTCGGTGGTGGTTTGAGCCTAAGTGACGGCTGCGGCTTCTCAGCTGTCTTTTACGTTCACGTCTGTCACGTTTCTGTGTTGCTGATCTGAAGCAAACAGCACAAACATGAGTATGGTTTGATTTTACCAGCGAAGAACTTGTTAAAATAAATGGAAAGGTAAAGAACATAGATTATTTCCTCAGTTGAACCATGTAGTAACTGGTTGGCGTCTAAGCACTGAATGTTGTTTAATCACTGAATGATGTCTAAACACTGAATTTATACTCACCATGAGAATTGTAATGAAACATGTAAGCTTATTTGTAAAGGAGAAGAGCCGTGGAAAGGTACTGGTGTGAGCCCAGAAGAGCCAGCTGCCTCATTAAACTGTCACAACAAAATTATTGCTATAGAAGAGGGGCATATAATGTGTGATAAGAGGGGCAGATAGTATGTTGAGGCGATGCCTTTGATGTATGAACAGGTGTGGGTGTGATGCCCTTGATGTGTGTACATACTGCTATCTGGCCTGTAGGAAACGAGAGGCATCGTGTAGGAACTTGTCACGGACCGACTGAACAGAACCCCAGAGCAGAGAGCCAAGGAAGGTAGAAAATGATTTATTTTCCCAACATGGAACACAGAACAAGGCAGGAACCAGGCTTGGCAGACGTAGCATTCCCGAAGCAGAGCTTGACTTGACTTGACTTGGCTAGGCTTGACTCGACAATCCCCAAAGTGGAAACTTGGCTTGGCTAGGCTTGACTCGACAATCCCCAAAGCGGAAACTTGGCTTGGCTAGGCTTGACTCGACAATCCCCAAAGCGGAAACTTGACTTGGCTAGGCTTGACTCGACAATCCCCAAAGCGGAACTTGGCTTGGCTTGGCTTGGCTTGGCTTGGCTTGGCTTGGCTTGGCTAGGCTTGACTCGACAATCCCCAAAGCGGAAACTTGACTTGGCTAGGCTTGACTCGACAATCCCCAAAGCGGAACTTGGCTTGGCTTGGCTTGACTTGACTTGGCTAGGCTAGGCTTGACTCGACAATCCCCAAAGCGGAAACTTGACTTGGCTAGGCTTGACTCGACAATCCCCAAAGCGGAACTTGGCTTGGCTTGACTTGGCTTGACTTGACAATCCCCAAAGCGGAACTTGGCTTGGCTTGACTTGGCTTGACTTGACAATCCCCAAAGCGGAACTTGGCTTGGCTTGACTTGGCTTGACTTGACTTGGCTAGGCTTGACTCGACAATCCCCAAAGTGGAAACTTGACTTGGCTAGGCTTGACTCGACAATCCCCAAAGCGGAAACTTGGCTTGGCTTGGCTTGACTTGGCTTGACTTGACTTGACTTGACTTGGCTAGGCTTGACTCGACAATCCCCAAAGCGGAAACTTGGCTTGGCTAGGCTTGACTCGACAATCCCCAAAGCGGAACGTGGCTTGGCTAGGCTTGGCTGGACTTGACTTGGCTTGGCTAGGCTTGACTCGACAATCCCCAAAGCGGAAACTTGACTTGGCTAGGCTTGACTCGACAATCCCCAAAGCGGAACTTGGCTTGGCTTGACTTGACTTGGCTAGGCTTGACTCGACAATCCCCAAAGCGGAAACTTGACTTGGCTAGGCTTGAC
Organism: Xenentodon cancila; assembly: GCA_014839995.1. Lineage (NCBI taxonomy): Eukaryota > Metazoa > Chordata > Actinopteri > Beloniformes > Belonidae > Xenentodon > Xenentodon cancila. The sequence continues at coordinate 569,487 of CM026202.1, forward strand.
TCGACAATCCCCAAAGCGGAAACTTGACTTGGCTTAACAATCCCCAAAGCAGAACTTAACTTGGCCCGGCCCGGCCCGGCCCGGCCCGGCCCGGCTCGGCCCGGCCCGGCTCGGCTCGGCTCGGCCCGGCCCGACTATTCGGACGGAAATCTCCTGGCAACCAGGAGTGGTGAGAAGGCCTGGTAAATAGGCCTGAGGCTGACGAGGGGATTGAGTGCAGGTGTCCGAAAATGGCTGGCCACGCCCCTGCCATCCACCTGGTCTGTACCACAACGAAGGGGAGGGGAAAAAATACCACAGAGCCTCCACAACCGTCACAGAACTACCCCTCGGTAGAGGAGGGGCCTTATGCATGTTTTTAAAAAAAACCCAGAATGATCAGACCAGACACCGGTAAGAATGATATGAAACACCTAATTGAAGAAGATAAAAGAAAAAGAGACCAACAGAAGAGAGGGGTCAGAGGGGAGTGTCCCCAAGCCCAAAAACAGTATAAAAGAAGAGGGTGTTTTGTACATCTTCAGACTTAGCCCGGGCTATTTCTCATGCATGGTACTTTTGTAACTCTACAATAAACCAGCATTAAGACTTGGACGCCAGCTTTTTCTGTCTCATCATTGCTCCGTGGAAACTTCTCATCAGTAATTTACTACTATAGATTTAAGGTTTATTTTTAAGGTAATAGTTAAATAATTGAACGTTGAGAAAATCCACTACATTTATTGGCGAGCCAGCCAGGAGGAAGCGGTAAGGACTGGACGATCAGGGACACTGGTTGGAGGCCAGAGACCCCAGGGGCCCCCATATCCACCAGGTGAGATACCAATTCTTTTTTCCTTTTTTTCTAAATTTTATGGGGATCCAGCCTCCACCTGGCTCCAGTGGTCAGAAGGTTCTGATAGACTTCCTCCGAACAAACCTAGTAGAACAAAAAATAATAGATACGTGAGATATGAGAGGTAACAGCTGGCGATTAGGTCTACGTATGAATGATTGTTAATGTGATTAATGTTCTGTTGGTTTCTTATGCTCTGACCGTCGTTGTATGTATGTCCTGAGAGTTATTGCTTGAGGAGTGAGAAGTGTGTGTGTGTCAAACGCGTTAAACTGTCTTAGAGTCACTTAGAGTAGAAAAGAAGAGTAAGTACTGGTAGAAGCAAATAGTGACGATTAACTGTGTAGTGTATGAGCTCATTAATAGTGTAGTTGGGGAAACTATAGAAAATAAGTTAAGTACCGCCTGCGGGAAGACTACTTTTGGCTGTCGAGGGAGTAGCCCGAGGCCGGGAAGTGAGTAATAAATTTTGTGCCACCCGCAGGAGGTCAGAACTGCTTTGCCTAACGAGGGGCAGCCCCGGGGTCGGTCGGAGGAGATGAGATACTGCTAGAGTGCAGGATAGTGAGGTTACTGAGAACCTAAAAAGACTGTAGCGGATGAGACCTACAGTTACTTTTGTGGTGTGAACTGTTAAGGAAGAGACTTACAGTTAAAAGTTTTTTTATTGTCTGTTAAATTGTTGTAAACCGTACAAGAAGAGACTACAGTAGATGAATGTGTATGGAAAAAAGAAAAAAGCGCTGCTAAAACAGGCCTAGGCTGTAGATAATGTACATATAAAGATCAAAGAAAGTGTTATTAAAATCCATAGTGTTGTCCTAATAACCTAATGTTGATAAAAGTGTATATACAATAACTAAAGAACAGTAGAAGTGTTGTTAATATCCATAGTGTTGTCCTACTAACCTAATGTTAATAAAGTGTATATACAATAACTAAGAACGGTAGAGCGGAGTAGAGTAAGTCGCATAACGGTAATAGTAAATTATTGTTGTGATAAAAGATAAGTGCCTTTGTAGGATTCAGCTGCTAGAAGCAGTGGTAGTAAAAATAACATTGAAAAGATAAGCACGAGTGGCTCTAACAACATATAAAAATTGAAGGAAAAGATAGTCAGACTTAACTCTGCATTGACCAGAGTGGGGGCAACGAAGAGACGAGGCAGACACCAAGGTAGGCGTTCTCGTAACCCGATAGCTCAGAGTGACGCTGTGAACCATGGGAGCCAATAGTAGCAAGCAGGGGGAGGTACTAACCCCCGCTAAATTAATCATTGTCACTCACCCAACCAATCGAAGAAAGATACAAAGGTGCATGAAGAAATGGCACAAACTAACAGCTGGGAAGAACAGATGGCCCCTTGAAGGCAGCTTTGATCCTATTTGTTGTGATATGGTGGAAGAAGGATTGAGAAAGAAGGACAAAAAGTATGACGCAACACACTTAAAGAAAAAACAGAAAAATGCTGAGCAGAGAGATATCCTACAATACTTTAGAGTGGAAGCCACCAGGAACTCAATAGTGCAGGGAAATGCAGCTCTCAAACCGCCGCCGTATAACACAGGAGAGGCAGGACAGTTTGTGATATCAGACCCAGAAGATGCAGCAGGAACGATCACGGGAAAAATACAAATTGTAATAAATGAAGAAGAAGAAAAACTAGGCAGGGAAAGGTACAGTAGACGAAGGGAAAATCACACCACATCATATAAAACAACAAAAGAAATTGCAGAGGAGAAGGAAAGACGTGAAAAAATAAAAAGTTATGAGGACAAAATAAGAGAACTAGAAGAGAAAGAACTGCAACAGCTGAAACAACTGATAGACAGCGATATGCAACACAAAGTCCAGATATCACCAGAAATCTCGGGAAGTCTGTTAAGGGAGGATCAGCCAGAAACGAGGCGTACGGATGGTGGGAGGACAGCAGAAAAAGATGATAAGGATGACGACAGCAGTGTGAGTGGATCTACGGACGAGGACAGCGAAGCAGGCTCAGACATGGAGAAATGCACAGATCATGCAGGAGGGGCCACAGGCAGGAGTCACCCGCAGCCTCCGCCTCACTATGGGAGTGAGTACACACCCCCCAAGGCTAATGTATGTCAGACTTTTGACCTTAACCTGCAGGTGGAAGAAATAAAAAAGCAAAAAGGGATGATAACTAGGAGCAGGAGTATAAGGAGAGACCCGTCCCAGCGGGAAGTTGCAGGGGGAGTGTATCCCCTGCTGGCCAAAGGACCTAACAACGCCTATCGGTATGTTCCATGGTCATTTATGGATATGATAACTCTTGCAGGCAAGTTAACTCCTTTGACAGATGGAGCAAACAGATGGATCGAGAAGCTGGAAGAACTCACAGGAGGAATAAAGCTGGCAGGAGGAGACATCAAGGCTCTGCTGATAAAAGCTGCAGGACGAGCTGCTACCGCAGAGATATTTGAGATGGCCGGATATACACCAATGATGACCACGCATAATCATGATGAAGTGCCGTTCGATTTGATGCGGACTCAGGTGTGGCAAGCATTAAGAGATAAGTACCCCTCACGCATGGATCCAGCTAAGCTGGAGAAAGAGTGTTTGAAGGAGTGTGACAACCCATCACAGTTTCTGTATGATTATCAGAAAATGTGGAAAGCTGAAACAGGGAGTGAGTGGAATGAAAATAATTCCACAAGAGCACTGTTTATGCTGTATGTGAAGAATGCCATGCCCAAAGAGGTACAAGCAAAGCTGAATGGAGTGGTGGGATTAATGAAAATGGAATGGCCTGTTTTCTCTGAGCATGTAATCCACTATGTGAATGCACACAGAGAGGAAAAGCAGGCCTTGGACGATCAGAGCAAGGCGCTGGCTACCAAGCTGACTCAGCTGCAAATAGGTGAGCTGGCAAAGCAGAAGAAGGACAGAGAGAGACCTAAGCCTCAAGCAGCCGTGAGTGCGACCGCTCCCGAGGCAAAACCTGAGGAAGGAACGGTAACACAAGCACCTGTAATAGCACCCAACATGGCACCTCCTCTCACTCAACAGACACCTGCTGCGCCTAATGCTTTTCCTATAGTGCCACCCACAGGCCAAATTCAGAATCAGCAGATCCCACCTATCCATGTGCACCTCAACCAAGGAGGAGGCATCCAGCAGCCTGTAGCTGGGAGAGGACGAGGTGGCCCACCCATGAGGGGAAGATGGACAAGGCCCCAAAGGCAGACACGAGGCCCACCTCCAGGCCAGTACCAATCAGCCCCACAGGTAACTTCAGCAGCACCACATTACCAATCGAGGTTGCAGTGCTGGGGATGTGGACAAACAGGACACATGCAGAGGGACTGTCCGATCAACCCTTGGATGGGGACTCAGAGTTCCAGCCCAGGATTCTCCAACCCGGGAACAGGCCCTGATCCACAAGGTAATGGACCGTGGATGGGTCCAGCTGCATACTGGCAATAGGGATGCCCAGAGAAACCTGAGGGGGAGGTAATTTTGCCCATATTAACACAACAACCACAGACTGAACCTATAATAGATGTGACTGTGAATAATCATCATCATCGATTCTTGGTAGATACGGGAGCCACGTACTCCTGCATAGGAAAAGGAGGAACCGGCCTACCCCTCTCAGCTTCAAAGATTCGAACAGTAGGTTTCTCTGGGAAGACACAAATAATACCAATGACTGAGCCGGTTCCGTTGAAAATAGGAGACAAGACGATTTATACTCCTCTATTGTATTCAGCGGATACACCAATTAATCTCCTGGGAAGGGATGTACTATGTCGGCTGAATGCAAAAATCAAATGTACACCAGATGGCATCTATTTTGAAGTAGACGACAAACCTGATTGCATGTCTGTCCTCATGATGCCACTAACGACTCCTACAAGATCCCCACAGGTCTCATCCAAAGACCCAGAAGCACAAGTCTACTGGATGAAACTGAATACGCCTGATTCTTTCCTCAACCATGAGTGGGAAGCATGGAGACCACTGGTAATGAATCACTATGACATGGCTAGAGAGCCAACACTTCCACTCCACTGTACTATGTTGTACGACAGAGATCAAACTCATGAGGACTTTGAGAAAAGCTGGGATGACAACATTAACAACAGAACTACAGTTATCCAGTATGAAGACATCATAGTAGGACCTCAAGGAGCAGCGACAGCTGTAAAATTCGCAGAAGAAAAGATCAAAGACTGGTTCCAAGTTCCTAACTCGTCACCTCATGTCACTCTGTTAATTGCTGATAAATATGAGTCACATGATCTAGGTCCTATGATCCTCGCAGCAAGACAAGTCAAAGCTTGGACTCCAACAGACTGCCCCGAAGTCAGTGTTTCATCAGATGGACTATTTTTCAAAATCACATGCACACATGCAGATGAAGTGATAGCAGAAAGGGTTAAACTACCGCGGGAAAGAGCTAGGCACATGGTAATGACGCAAGAACACATAGAATTATTAGAACAGGTCCCAGCACAAGTATGGTCACAACACAAGACAGATGTAGGATTAGTGAAATCAGCTGAACCACAAAGGTTCAGTTTAAGATCACACATTAGATTACCCTACCAGAAGCAATATCCCCTTAGACAGGATGCCATAGAAGGTATAAATCCCATCATAACAGGATTAGAGGAAGCAGGAGTCTTAATAAAAACAAAAAGTGCATGCAACACCCCGATCTTTCCCATCAAGAAAACAGGTGGTAATGAATATAGACTAGTGCATGATTTGAGACAAATTAATGCTATTGTGGCTGAAGAAATGCCCATTGTACCTGACCCCCACACGTTGTTGTCCAATATACCACCAGGTACAAAATGGTTTACGGTGATAGATCTGTGCTCTGCATTTTTCAGTGTACCAGTTCATCCTGATTCACAATATTTGTTTGCCTTCACTTATAAGGGTCAACAATATACATACACTCGCTTACCACAAGGGTTTGTGCACTCTCCATCCATTTTTAATCGTGTTCTTGCAAATGATCTCAGCCACCTAGACATACAGTCAACCACCTTGATGTATGTCGATGACATCCTGATTTGCTCTGATTCAAAAGAGCAATGTGAAAAAGACTCTATTGCAGTGCTGACGGCTCTGGCAGAAGGAGGTCATAAAGTAAGTAAGAAAAAACTGCAATTCTGTCAAACAACAGTAGAATATTTAGGCAGACAGCTTAGTGGGGACAAGAGGCATATTGCACCGTCCCAGCTGGAAGCCATAAGTCAAATACCAAAACCTGAAACTGTTGGTCACATGTTGTCTTTTTTGGGAATGGCAGGTTACAGCAGACCCTGGGTTTGTGATTATGCTCTCAAAACAGCCCCGTTAAGAGCATTAATCCGAGCAGCAGGACAAGGACAACAGTCAGCCAGACTACAGTGGACTGACGAGGCAGAAGGGGCATTCCAAACGCTGAAAAAAGATCTCCAGACTGCCCCAGCTCTAGCCAATCCAGACTACGGCAAACCATTCCATTTATATGTGGCAGAAAGACGTGGGTATGCATGTGCAGTGTTGATGCAAGAGACTCCAACAGGTAAACAGCCAATTTCCTACTACAGCACAAAATTAGATAGCGTGGAGGAAGGGCTGCCACCCTGTTATCAAGGGTTAGCAGCGGCCGCCTTCGCTTACAAAAAGGCCTCTGTGATCACTATGGGCCATCCAGTATTTTTTTTTTTTTTTTTTTTTTTTTTTTTTTGCCCTTGTTTGCACATATATTTATGATTGATACCATGTTGGTATAACCGGGGTTGTATATATGCATTTTAATCTAGTAACCAAGGGTGTTTTGTGTGTGTGGGTGTGTGCAAGTGTGCTACCTTCACCAGCCCTCATAACAGTCAAACTATATTTTTATTGATCCCTGGAGAAATCAAACAAGATAAAAGTAAAGGGAGAGTCAGAAAGAGGGATATAAATATTCTGCAGAGGAGGGCTAGAGTCACCGGGTGTGGAGGGTGAGGAGAGAGAGAGCAGGAGAGAGAGACGAGACAGTGGTGGTGCAGTTTGGTGTCTGTGTTGTAATATGCATCAAGAAGAGTTTATAATGTGTTGTTTAAAGAGTAAAAAGTGGACACAAGACAATCAAGTGTTATAAGCAAAAAAGAAAACAGAGAAAAGGGGGGAGGAGCTTTCTATTTACAATCACATCATTTGAGCGTTTGGGGGGGGTTGGAGGCAGTATTGAAAAGTCATATATATAATAGGCATAGAAGTATTTAAATACTCATACATGTCCACATATATCAAAATGAAGTTATAAACAGAGAAGATAGATAAATAATCCATACACACACACACACACACACACACACACACACACACACACACACACACACACAGACACATATTCATACAATCAATGAAAATAAACCGTGGATTAATGTGTGGACATCTAAGAGTTTTGCTATGCATAGGTGTAAAATACATATGCACATGTACATGATTATACATACATACAAATATACATTGATACATGCTGTACAGGTGTGCCTAATTGAAGTGCACACATATATATATATATACATATATATACATACATACACACACACACACATATACATATATATATATATACACATATATATATATATATATATATATATATACATATATATACACACATACACACATACACATACATATATACACATATACATATATATATATATATACATATATACATACATATACATACATACACACATACATATATACATATACACACATAAGTAGCTATTCATATGATATACATACACATACCTTTAAATCATTGCATATAGTATATCAATATATGCATACACTTTGCATGTTCATGTCACAATACATTTCCCCGTAATCATTTACTTACACTCATGCAACTCATATTCATACATACATACATACATACATACATACATACATACATACACACACCCATGCATATCATCCATATAAGTATATACATCCACCTGCATGTATCCACATACACCTAAATAGATACATGCACATAGGGATACACACACACAAATACATAAACATGTACACACACACACACACACACACACACACACACACACACACACACACACACGTGCGTGCGTGCATGCATGCACACATACACACACACACACATACACACACACACACACACACACACACACACACACACACACACACACACAGCTATTCATACATACATACATACCACATACATTCACGCATATACACAACCACACTCACGTATATAACTACACACACACACGCACACATACACACACACAGCTATTCATACGTACATACATACATACATATCACATACGTTCGCACACATATATGCACAAACATACTCACGTATATAACTACACACACATATATACACACCAATACATACACATACACACACGCACACACATACACACACACACCCATACACATACACATATAAAACATGCATCTATGTATATAAACTCACTTATTTGCACATAAATACATACAAGAATATAATAATAATAATAATACATTTATTAATTACAAAACTAATAATATTAAGTCATTTAAACACTTCCTCCTTTAACTAGTTATTCTTACCATTCCGTTGTTGGTTCCTATCGTCATCGGTCAGCGCCCCAACCCTCCCCCCAGCCCTGGGCCACCCCAGCCCCCCACGGCAGCGGCCGCAGCCAGCAGGAGGGGAGGGAGGAATCCGAGGCCGCCGATCCCACACCCTCCCTTAGTACAGACTATTACCAGCTGGAGACCCAGCAGGCTCAAGGAAACAAGGCCGCGATATGCCCCCAGATCCCCCGAACCCCAAACATATCGAACCCCGCACGGGCAAGAAACAGTGTCGCCGGTGGCCCGCCAATGCATCGGCCCCCGCCACGCGCCCCGGCGACGCGACAGCGACACCGAACTCCAGTAGCCACGGTGCCGGACAGGCAAAGAGGGTGGGGCGGGCGGAAGGCGGGAGGGAAGAGGGACAGAGGAGCCAGAGCAGCGCGACCAGCCCAGGGGGGGCCGGGACCGCCACCACCCACCGGCCGCAGATACACATGGCCGGGAGCGGAGGCAGCAGGGCGGGGATACAGCCGACACCCGGAGGCGGCGCAGGAACCAGGAGAAGGAGCCCGCCGACACACCGCAACACACCCAGACAGTAACCGGCGCCTCACCTTCCCCGCCAGAGGTCCCCCCCCAGAGGCCGGCCCCGGCACCAGACCCACCAACCAAGGCGCAACCCAGACCCGCCGGGGCCCCAGAAATCCCAATCGCAGGACCAGATCCGGAAGGCAAGAGCGCGGACCAGGCAGCCAGGCACCCAGAGACCCACCGGGACCGCCCGGCACGTGACCCCCGAAAAGCCCCGCACGACCCCCCCCACCCCACCCCACCCCACCTGGACTTCTCCCCTCCCATTTTTTTTTTTTTTTTTTTTTTTTTTTTTTTTTTCTTTTTCCCCTCCCCTATTTTTAATTTATTTATTTATTTATTTATTTATTTTTTTTTTTCCAATTACAATAGTATATTTTCTAGTATGATTGTGTTCGGGTGCATTAAAAACAGAAACTGGCATCTGCAGGGTGGGCACCCCCCACACATCTCAGTTCTTATGGTTAAGTTTGTGTGGTTTTTTTTTGTTTTTTTTTCCCCCTATTTTTAATTAATTTATTTATTTATTTATTTTATTTATTTTTTTTTTCCAATTAAAATAGTATATTTTCTAATATGATTGTGTTCGGGTGCATTAAAAACAGAAACTGGTATCTGCAGGGTGGGCACCCCCCACACATCTCAGTTCTTATGGTTGAGTTTGTGTGTGTTTTTTTTTTTTTTTTTTTTATTAAATTCACCTCTTAGGTAGGTATGTTTAGATGCATTAAAAACGTGAGCTGGCATCTACGGGGTGGGCACCCCCCACACATCTCAGCTCTCTCCGTTATATTTGTGTTTGTGTTTTTTTTGGGCATATATGAGAGGGGAGGGGGGGAGGGGGTAACAGGGAGGGGAGGCCCGGCGGGGCCCAGGGGCCACCACCAAGCAAGCCCCGGGCAGCCACAGGGGACCGGGCCAACAGCCACGCCCGAACCATCAGGACCCCCCACAAAAGGGCACCAGAGCCCCCGAAGAGGCTGAGCCACCCCCCCAGCCGCAGGCCAGAGACCGGTGCCGGCCCCAGCGAAGGCCACCAGGCAGGGCCGTACGGGGCCGCCACTGACGCGGAAGTTGGATGGCGGCGGAGCCCCAGTCCGTGCCCCAGCGCCACCCCCGGGTGCCGACCGCCCCCCCGCCCCACACCACCGCCAACACCCAGTGCACCGCAACCGATAGGGATGGCAACACCCAGCCCCCCAACGCGCGCCGCACCGCCCCCGCCCCCCCAACCCCTCAACCCACCCAAACCCCCCACCCACCAACCGACCCCCCCCCCCGGCCCGGCCGCGGCCACCGGGCGGCAAGTCACCATCGCCACCGGGACCGCAGAGCGACAACCGACACCTCAGCAGCACCCAGCAACACCGCCATCAAGCACAGGGGGACAACAGTCAGAGCGCCGGGGGGCGGTGACGTACGTGACCAAGTTCCAAGGGCACAACCGGGCCCCACCAACCATCAATACGGTCAATTTGGATGAAGGACCAAGCAGCCGCCGGACCCACCCCCACCCCAGCGGGGGCAGCGGCCGCCGGCCGGGAGAGCCGGCAGCCAAAGATTTAAGAGGGAAAAAAAAAAAAAAAAAAAAAAAAAAAAAAAAAAAAAAAAAAAAAAGAATTAAATAAAAATAATGATAATTTATCAAGCTATCAAGGCAAGAGAGAACGCACGGGCACAACCCCAATAACGACAACAACCACAAGAGATTCTGCCCCCCCCCCGACTTACCAATCTAGTTCAGCGAATTATCAGGCTAATAAAAAAAAAAAAAAAAAAAAAAAAAACCTGCTAATTGCAATCAAGAACAACGAGGAGTGAAAATGTTAGTTGTGAAGGATGACATAAATTTATTCCAAATTCGGTTAAAATTTGGTGTTTGGTTTTTAATTGAGGCAGATAGTTGTTCCATTGATATGAAATCAGTTAATAAGTTTTTCCAGAGGACGATATTGATGGAGTTTTTAGTTTTCCAGTTCATGAGGATTGTTTTCTTGGCGATGATTAGGGCAATAGAAAGAATTCTATTGGAGGTGTTATCCAGTGATAGAGTAGAGAAATCTCCCAGAAGGCAGACTGATGGTGACAATAGAATGCGGCAATCCAGAAGTTGAGAGAGAGAGTCAGTGATGTTGTGCCAGAAGGTTTTGACTGGTTCACAGTCCCAGAGAGCATGCAAGTAGGTGTCCGGTAAATTTTGTGTACACTGTGTGCAAATTTTCGTATCCTTAAATCCCATTTTAAACATTTTTTCCCCCGTGAAATGAATCCTGTGAATTACGTTGTATTGTATAAGTTGTAGATTAGCATTTGAGGTGGATATAAATATATTTTTACAAATTTGAGGCCAGAAGTCAGCATTGAAGGAAATCTCTAAATCTTGTTCCCATTTAGTTGTTGGGATGGACATTGTAGACTTGTTTATCGCAATTAACTTATAAATTTTGGATAAAATTTTATATTGACTAGTAATTTGAGTTAATTCTGAAATCAGCAGAGGAAGGTTTAGGTTGGGTGTTTTACTACTTATTTTTGTCTTAATAGCAGATTTAATCTGAAGATATTCTAGAAAATTGATTTCCTCCAATGTGATGCTTCTGTACAAGGTGAGAGAAAGGAACCAGAGTGTTGTTTTCGTAGATGTGTTTGAGGTGCGTGATACCCTTAGTGACCCATGATGCTAGATTTAATGGTTTCCCGTTTATCAGAAAGTCCGGATTATTCCAAATGGGAGTGTATTTACTCGGTGTTACTGACGTGGCGTTGACCATTTGGTAGAAGTCCCACCAGGCTGTCAGAGTTGAGGCTATAATTGGGTTTTTGAAACAGGGGTGACGAGTAATAGTACGGCTTATAAATGGCAAATCAGAGATTTTTATTTCATTACAAAATAATTGCTCTAGCTCTATCCAAGAGCAATCACACTGATTTGGTTTGATCCATTTATAAACATACTGGAGTTTATTTGCAAGATAATACTGAAGGAAGTTTGGTGCCTCCAGACCACCATGTAATTTAGTTTTTTGTAGCGTTGATAATTTAATTCTAGCTTTTTTGCTTTTCCAATAATAGTGTGTAATTATTGAATCTAGGGATTTGAACCAGGGGGTTGGAGGTTTGATTGGGATCATTGAGAAGAGATAATTTACCATAGGGAGTATGGTCATTTTTATTGTGGCAATTCTACCAATGAGGTTTATTGGTAAATTTATCCACCGTTTTAGATTTCCTTCTATCGTTTTCAGGAGTGGGTTGTAGTTAAGGCCAATTAACTCTGACAGCTTAGGGGAAATGTTGATTCCCAGGTATTTGATGTTGCCTGTGTTAATTGAGAACAATGCAGTGTCATTTACAACATCCCAGCTGTTAGCATTCAGTGGAAGTAAGGTGGATTTAGACCAGTTAATAGAGTAGTCTGAGATATCAGAGAAAGAATTAATAAGGTTGATAGTTTGAGGAAGTGATGTAGATGGGGTTTGTAAGTACAAGAGTATATCATCAGCATATAAGCTGATTTTATGGGTTGCGTCTCCAGTTTTGATTCCTAGAATATGTTTATCTTGTCGTATGGCTGCTGCAAGAGGTTCTATAAAGATGGCAAATAGGGATGGAGAAAGTGGACATCCTTGCCTTGTACCCCTGTGTAGAGTGAACCGCTGTGATATTAATCCATTTGTGGTGACTGTTGCCATCGGTGATGTGTAAAGAATCTTGATCCAATGAATAAATGATTCACCAAAGCCGAATTTTTTAAGTGTTTGGAATAAGAATTCCCAATTAACTTTATCAAATGCTTTTTCTGCATCCAATGAGAAAATGGCTGTTGGTGTATCTATTTGTGTTGAGTAGTGAATCAGATTAAATAATCTCCGTAGGTTATTGGCGGAGTGTCTTCCTTTAATGAAGCCTGTTTGGTCTGGATGAATGATAAGTGGAGTTACTTTTTCAATTCGTAGCGCTAGAGCTTTACTGATTATTTTTGTGTCTGAATTAATTAGGGATAACGGGCGGTAGCTTGCTGGAAGAGTGGGATCTTTTCCAGGTTTTAATATTAAAGTAATCATTGCTGTATTCATCTCCTTCCATCCAGTATTTTTGTATACTTCGCATCAACTGCATGCACTGCTTACCAGCCTACGCTTTGTGATAACCCAAGCACGACGAACAGGTTATGAGATTCTGCTTTCAGGACCAGACCTGACGGTGCTGAGATGCACTGCAATCAATCCAGCCACCAGAATGGTATTGCCAACTGAAGGTGAGCCCCATGATTGTCTCAAGGAGACGGACACCTTCATGAAAGTGAGAGAGGAATTGTACAACCACCCCATCCCGTCTGACCTGACATTGTTTGTTGACGGCTCATGTGTTAGGGGTGAGACAGGAAATAGAGCAGGATATGGCATAGTTCAACTAAATCCTGATGGTACTTTTACTAAAGTGCTATCCGTGAGTGTGGACCAGCCTTGCTCCGCCCAATTAGCGGAGATTAAAGCACTGACTGCCGCATGCAAACTAGCAGCTGACAAAAGGGCAACAATTTACACTGATAGTGGATACGGTTACGGAGTATGTCACATAAACGCAAGTATTTGGAGACAGAGAGGGTTTGTGCGAACTGATGGAACTCCAGTAGCACATGGGAAAGCAGTAGTTGAGTTGATACAGGCTATGCAACTTCCAACTGCATTAGCCATAGTTAAATGTGCAGCACATCAGAACAGCAAATCACCAGTAGCAATCGGAAACAACTTAGCAGACGAAGCAGCCAAAGAAGCAACAGGACAGACCATACAGGGACCAATCTTGTTTGAGGAAGACTGTGCGCCCATTACAAACCTAGCATCATTGATAGAAGCACAGAACAAGGTCTCAGAGGCAGAGAAACGCTTGTGGGTCCAAAGAGGCGCTGTCCGGACCTCACACCCTCATCCAGGGCTGTGGAGGGGCTTCTGCGGACATTTTGTTTTACCATTATCTCTACTGCCTATTGCTATTAAGAAGATGCATGAACCAGATCATTGTTCCAGAGCCCAAGTAATCAGGAAGCTACAAGCTGTGTGGTGGTCGCCGTACATGACACCGATGGTTGACAGAGAACTTGCTCTGTGTCCTCACTGTCCGAAGTACAATGTTCGTAAAACGTTCACCCAGCCGCTAGCTCACATTCCCATGCCAGATGGTCCTTTTCGCCATCTGATCATGGATTATGTGGACATGATCAACCGGGTGCAAGGCAAAAGATACATGCTTGTTGTTGTTTGCAGGTTCAGCAGGTGGATCGAGGCATGCCCAACCTCCAAGGCTGATCACAAGTCAGCAGCAAAATTTCTATGTAAAGAAGTGTTTCCTAGGTTTGGGATGCCAGACACCATATCATCTGATAATGGCCCGCACTTTGTTTCACAGATAATACAAGAAATGTTTAAGATCCTGGGAATCAAACAGAAGTACGGGTGTGTTTATCACCCGCAGTCTCAAGCCTCTGTGGAGCGAGCCAATGGTGTTTTGAAAACTAAAATTGCTAAGATCATGGCAGATAGCACGGGCAGGCTAACCTGGGTAGATGCGCTGCCCCTTGCTTTGATGCATTCTCAAACCAATCGATTAACCCACCTAACCCCTCATGAGATGCTTACAGGTCGGCCTATGCCACTCCCACAGACCAGAGGACCCCTTGAAGGACCAGCTCCACAAGAAGAGACGCAGGGCTCACTTGGCCCAAAGGCGGATGTACATCCGCCCGCACCGGGCGGGGAGATGGCTTCCTCTGACTCAGATTAGTAGCATGCTGATGATGTTAACCCTTTGTGGCTTAACAACGGGGGAAGTTGTAGTATTAGGCAATACTAATACTAATCTGAACACAGCAGCTTCAGGACACACGTTAGACACATGTGCCCTAGCAATGGTCACATTAGCTACTAACAGGGGAATAATCGATAACGCTAATGGGGAAATTAAACATGTAATGCATGTCAAGGCAGATATATATGATTATGTGTTGACAGAAGAAGTGGGAGCTGAGTCAATGGGTACGCTATGGCCGGGATAATAATATTTCTAATGTTTGATAATGCTAAAATTCAGCAACTAATCATATATATGTATAGATGCATACATGAATGTCTAATCATTAAGTAGTCACTAAAACAGCCATGGTCTCCATCACAGACTGTTGAAAAAGGCGGAGGCGTTCTTTACCAGACTCCAAGTGACCCCGGATGACGGGCAGGGACACTGGGACAACACATACATACCTTTAGATACACAGCCACACGTAGGTACAAGCACACTTGTTCCAAACAGGAACCCTGGAGAGTTCCAGCAGGAGGAGTGGTACTCCAACCCGCCACCAGAGGTACCAGGGGGGAGCCGTTTCCAGGCACCACCGAGGAGACCAGCGAGACCATCAGCAGATTCAACCGTGGTTCGGGAGCCAGCTGTCGTCAAGTCCAGACCAGCAAGTCCGGTGAATCCAGAAGATCGTGGAATGCTGGTGGACATCTACCATGGTCCACCATCAGCAGTGATCCAGCCAACGTCTTACAGACCACCCTATCTCAGGCTCAGCCCAAGTGATGTGGCTCAGATCTCCAGATTCCTGGTCCATCCTTTTGAGCAGTATACACACAGGGAGGAGCTCCGCAGTGAGATAGGGACTATGAGTACAGCTGTCTACTCCTCATTGCAAGCAGGACTGACCCCTATGGCCCGCAAACAGGTCCAGAAGATCAGGGGCAGTACTTATAAACGCAAATATAACCAGAATCTGAAGCAGCTGAGAGTCGAGCATGAGAATCTGATTGTGCAGCTGAATGATGCCCGCCAGACAGCTATCATGCTCCAGCAGAAGGTGGGCCAGTTGCAAGCTGAACGTGATCAAGCCAAACAAACCATAACACATCTCCAGCAGGCCAACACCACTCTCCTCAAGTTCTGCCAAGCCAGACTGCAACAGCAAGCTACTGCAGTCACTGGAATGGAAGTCATGCTGAGTAGGGGAGTGGAACGTGCCTCCCCACGTCACCACAATGAACTGTGAAGGGACTACTGTAATAACTGATTGGGGATATTACTAAATACAAACAATGGATGTGTAATTATGACTACTTATTGATAGAACCTAAGCATAAGTAACACTTAGGCAGCAGTTAAATTGTGAGGGCCTGGCCCTGTGATGTATTCATTAGTACATAGGTACAATGAGTAAGAGTATTGTTAAATAAACAATATGACTGTTGGATGTATTGGGGGTTTTATAATCCCAATGATGAAGGTTTAGCTTGTGTAGACACAAGCATGATGAAGATCGTTCTACACATTACGGGGTTCTGCCAGCGGACCCTGCCCTTATGGACAAAAGGAGTTTGGAGAAAAAACAACAGAAAACATTTCTTATAAAAAAATGTTTTAAGAGGATTGATCCTCATAAGTATAGCCGGGGTTCGCCCCTGACAGACCAAAGGTAACTAGCTGCTAATGCAGAATAGACATGGTCTGGTGTGTGGTTTTTACAAGTATTATCCTTCACGACTATTTGATTTGCATGTTCACGAGTGTTTACTGTAACTTTAGTGAAATACTGTACTGCTGACTCTGCCACCTGGTCGGGGTTTTACCTCCCTGCATCACAGTGGGAGGATGTTTCCCTGGCCATGTCTGCAGAACTCAGCTAGGAGCCCAACAGTGACGATCACAATACCATTAGGATGGGCAAGTCCCGGGATGGTGGTGAGGTGTTTTCATATCAGGGTAGGTTTTATGCGGATTTGATAAACACCTCATGTGATCCTCACTGTAGGATGTAGGGAATTTACTCTGGAATGGTACTTATATGGTTACCTCAATATCCTGTATGCTGTGTCTTATTATTCTGTGTGTGCATTTATATGGAAAATGACTTTAGGGTGAAGGGTGGTCCTTTTCAGGACCACAGGGGGGAATGTAGTAACTGGTTGGCGTCTAAGCACTGAATGTTGTTTAATCACTGAATGATGTCTAAACACTGAATTTATACTCACCATGAGAATTGTAATGAAACATGTAAGCTTATTTGTAAAGGAGAAGAGCCGTGGAAAGGTACTGGTGTGAGCCCAGAAGAGCCAGCTGCCTCATTAAACTGTCACAACAAAATTATTGCTATAGAAGAGGGGCATATAATGTGTGATAAGAGGGGCAGATAGTATGTTGAGGCGATGCCTTTGATGTATGAACAGGTGTGGGTGTGATGCCCTTGATGTGTGTACATACTGCTATCTGGCCTGTAGGAAACGAGAGGCATCGTGTAGGAACTACCCCTCGGTAGAGGAGGGGCCTTATGCATGTTTTTAAAAAAAACCCAGAATGATCAGACCAGACACCGGTAAGAATGATATGAAACACCTAATGGAAGAAGATAAAAGAAAAAGAGACCAACAGAAGAGAGGGGTCAGAGGGGAGTGTCCCCAAGCCCAAAAACAGTATAAAAGAAGAGGGTGTTTTGTACATCTTCAGACTTAGCCCGGGCTATTTCTCATGCATGGTACTTTTGTAACTCTACAATAAACCAGCATTAAGACTTGGACGCCAGCTTTTTCTGTCTCATCATTGCTCCGTGGAAACTTCTCATCAGTAATTTACTACTATAGATTTAAGGTTTATTTTTAAGGTAATAGTTAAATAATTGAACGTTGAGAAAATCCACTACAACCACTTATAGGTTGTGCAAAGCCATGTCAGCCGTTTCCGTTTCACAGCCTTATATTTTTGACACTCTGTGTCCAAAAGGTGAGCGCTGAAAGTATCACATTTTGGCCCATTTTGGACCTTGGAGGGCGCTCTAGGCTGGGTGGGTAACGCATTGCGTCACTTCCTGTTTGTTGTTCGCGGTCTGTGTCTGTCTGCACGGCGTTACGGGCTCTGATTCTTCGAATCCTTATACTCTGATTTTAGTTTGTTTTGATAATAAAACACTACATCTTGTAAACTTCTCTTTGAATCGAGCACTTGTACCTTTTCTCTTATTTAACTTTCATTTCCACCAGTCACCGGTACAGGTACCGTCTCCTGTCCTCTCAGCATGGCCTCTTCTCCCACCGTTTCTCCTTCTTACTGCTCAGTGTGTGAAATGTTTAGTTATTCCTCTGCCTCCTTTAGTGAAGACGGTAAGTGTATAAAATGTAGTTTGTTTGTAGCTTTGGAGGCGAGGCTCAGTGAGTTAGAGGTCCGGTTCCGCCAAATAGACCATAGTCCGGTTGACTTGGTAGCTCGTCAGGCTGAAGTAGCGGCGGACCGGCCAGGTGTAGCTGCTGGTAGCCGCCCCCCTGCAGCACCCGAGCAGCCGGGCAGTCAGGGCGGCTGGGTGACGGTTCGGAGGAAGCGTAGTCCCAAAAGGCGCACGGAACACCACCATTCGCTTCACGTGTCTAACCGTTTTTCCCCACTCAGCGACACACCCGCTGAGAAACCGACCTT
>CM026202.1:588125-710406 GCA_014839995.1 Xenentodon cancila
ATCTGTGTCCCTGGAGCTGGTGTCTTCCTCCGCAGGTAGTTGACAAATCTGTGCAGACGAGACCACATGTCAGCTGAGTCCGTTGCAACAACACAGTTGTTCTGCACAAAACATTATTACATCCAACAGAGTTCTGATACTGGATCTTTCTGGGTTCCTCCAACTCCAAAAAGCTCTGAAGAGTCTGGTATTTCATCCGAGATTCACCCATGTTGTTGTGGCCGAGTGGTTAAGGTGATGGATTTGAAATCCATTGGGGTTTCCCCGCGCAGGTTCAAGCCCTGCCAACAACGGTTAGTGTTTGTTCCTTCTCAAGAAGAGGACTGACATGCTGGAGATTTTATCTTTTCAACATAAGCAGCATCATTCAATACTTATCCAGATAATGTGGTTGATGTCAGGAAGATCCCAGCATGGGAACGTTCAACTGGACTGAATTCTTTCCAGGGATTGGATGTAGCAGCAGAAACTGATAAAGAGGTGGTTTCAGGTGAAGACCAAAACACCCAGAGAGGTCTTCTCATGTCTCTGTGCTCAATGGGGGAGTACTTAGGTGCTCCAAGATGAGCTGGTTTTCACCTTGAGTGTGGAGTCCACCTTATGGATACTGGAATGTCGGGAGAGAAGAAACCTTTTGAGAAAAACGGACACTTAGAGGAGCTGCTAAAACCTGCTCGGCAGCTGCATTTGTTTGGGATGTGGTCCTTTTATTCATCATGTAAATAACACAAATGATCAAATGATTCTTACTTCTGGTTACATTATTCTAACTTGCTTGTTTAAATATCTGACAGTGTCTTGGACCCTCCACCCACCAAACAATGATTATTTTCACAAACTGATCCAATCACTATGATGGACTTTGTTATGTCATTGGCACCTTATAAAACAATTAGAAAAACCAGAAAAACAAATATGATTTGTTTCTGTCCAGCATGATTTATACAAACATGTGCTTCGTCTTTCTCTCCCGCTGATGTCTTCACTAGCAGACAGGATCCTGGTGATCGATTATTGTTGCCACCAAACAATTAATCGATGCTTCACCAAAACATCTCATCTGCAAATTGTGTCATCAAAAAACGTGGAGATATGAACACTGGTTTGTTCCAGCACTGGAACAAACAGAAAAATACACAATTAGAACAATAAATGAATAAACAACCCCACACATATTCCCCATTAATCAAAATCAACAAAAACAAATAAAATACAGAAACAATCAACAACCACAGATGAAAACAGCCTCGTCCACCGTCCTAAAGGAGCAGGTTTAGTGACACTTACAGCATCCTCACGTTGGAGCTGGTGGGTTGAAATATCCGTCATCTATGAATGAGTCATTCAGGACGTACGGTAGTCGTACTACTTCCAAGTGTCATCTAACAAAGTCAAATAGGCAGGAAAGTTCCAGTTGATGTTGGATCTCCAGCAGCCCAGCAGAGGCCGCCTGGGCTCCTGATGTGAAGACTGATGTTTGTGTTTGGTGGGTGAGTATGTTGTCCCTGAATATGGCACAAACACCCCCATCCCTCTGGTTTAATTGTGATTCAGACGAGACGGACTAGATTCAACACACCAGCTGGTATGTTCCCCCCTGGACTGGTAAGTCCTGATCCAGACTTGTGGCTCAGCTGCCAGAAGAAGTTGTCTTCAAACATACATGACTGTATCAACGTCGTCCCCGTCTACTCTGGACCCAACAAAAAGACAGATGGACCTGCTTCCGCCTGGAATCGGACCAGGGACCTTTCGTGTGTGAGACGAACGTGATAACCACTACACTACGGAAACGGTTCTGGTTAAAAACTTATAAAAGTACATTTTAAAAACTTGTGAGATCAACTGTGACCCCTGAACTGAACTGATCCCAGTGATCCGGTTGGGGTCTCGGGGGGTTGATTCTCTGCTGGTCTCCAGTCAGTTATAAAGGTTGACCCCAAAACGTCCTCTGGCTGTTTTAGTCTGGGTCTCATCACGGTCCTCAGCTCCACTGTGGGATCTGTAGTGTTCTTGACCCCAGGTCCCTGGTCCCCTGGGAACTAGGAACCTCCAAAGTTCCCTTTGCATATGACTGTAGAAAGATAACGGTGATGGACATGCTGCCCACTGCCAAACCAACTGCTGTTTGTTGATCATTTGGCTCCAACATTATAGAAACTTTTGAATAAAAAAAAGCTACATTCTTTTGAGACATTTGGAGAATCTGTGTAAAATCTGTGTAAAGCTGACAGCAGCAAACTATGTATAAGTGTAGAGTCCAGAAACTGCACCTGACCTTCTGACAGAGATGATGCAGTTTTTCTGTCTCAGGGCTGGTCTGGTGCAGCATCTGAGGACCAGACGTCAGTGCTGACAAATGTCCTCATCTTACCGTCCACTCCCCGTCCCCCATCTAGTGAGAACATCAGATAATCATCACGTAAGAACGTGAACTTGACTGCATAGAAAACAAGTTAGAAGACCAGGTAACTTAGGACACTTACACTCGTTAGTCCTGGTAATCTAACTATTGTGGTTTTGAACTGGACCTGGTCTTTGGTGGTCCCACTGTCATCTTATAAAAACAAGGAACCACACAGCAACACAAACATGAGAAACTCACCAAATAACCAGAACTCCTTCAGCAGCACCTCAACACCCTTTAAGTAAAACTCTTTCAATGACACAGGATCCCAGGAGGCGGAGTCAACACAAGTGCAGTATGTATCTGTAATTTTATGACAACCAACAAACGCCACCTTAACTTATCAACCTGTGGTTTTGTAGGACAACGTTATAGATCCAGTTCCGGTTGACTGGGGGGTCTGAACCTTCCAGTGGAGACGACTCTGAGACACGAGTGTGATCAGAGGTCCAACCACTTGGGTTTCTGGTCTTCTTGTTATTTTTTAAAACTACATTTAAAGAGAAAAGCTGAGGGTTATCCTACATCCCATATTATTGTTTTTTTAATAAAGTGATTGAACACAACAGAAACGCTCATCACGGATGAATAATCAATAATCACAGGAAGAGAGGGTTTGTGGCACAAGCAGCAGTCCTGGTGAGGTCACAGATGCTGTGTCCCAGGAATCGTCCTTGTGAAGGAAGGAAGTCTCTGATTGGCTCTCTCTGATTGGACTGTGCAGAAGTCCACATTAATACATGTTCACATTTAGATTGCTGGATTTGCTGTCCTACGTTTTCTAACTTGTACATTTATACATTTATTAGTATGGTGGACAGTATCTCTGCCTGTCACACAGAAGACTGTGGTTTTATTCCCTGACGGTGAGTCCAGATGTTTTGTTCCACATCCTGTGTGACTTGAACTAAAGTTATTAAGTTCAATTATTTTCATGGGAATCTCAAGGTTGAAGCATCATCACTTGGGTTTGTGCAAACACCCTGTGAGCTGTAAATAAGAGGGTGTGAACAGGAAGTATGTTCAACTGCTTTGCAGAGTAAACAAGTATATAAAGTAAATGAATAAACTATATGAGTGCAATGACTTATTTTAAAAGGTAATTCAGTAATGAAATGACATCATACACATGTTTGTGTTTGGTCATGATGATGAAAACAGAACGGTGACAGCAGACGTAGTAAGTGTTTGTCTAAAAGACAGTTGTGAAGCCGTGCTGGTCGTTTACAGCCAGACCAGCCTGAACACGTCTGATCTCATCCGATGTGAGAAGTTAAACCGGAGGGAGTCTGATTAGTACTTGGAGGGGAGACGGTGAAAAATGTGGTTATTAATCTAGTGGTAATAAGTTCAAACGTGAGTCAGCTGCTTGGAGGACGGCTGTACTCACCACTTTACCATCACCACAAGCAAAAGCTGCTGAAACAGCTGTTTCTTCAGGAAATGAACTGAATGTAGACTGATGTCACTTATATTACTGCATGTTGGAGTAAAAATGCTCATAATATCACAAGTGATGTAACCAGACGGAGTATTAAATGATGCTGCTTATGTTGAAAAGATTAAATCTCCAGCATGTCAGTCCTCTTCTTGAGAAGGAACAAACAAAATAAATGGAAAGGTAAATAATATAGTTTATTTCTTTAGTTTATCCACTTGTAGGCTGTGCAACGCCATGTCAGCTGTTTCCTGCTGACAGCGTGTTATTTTGGAGACTTTTGTGTCCAAAATGCAGCACAATGTGACAAAACGACAGCCGTGGAGATGTAAGTTGCGCGTGTCATCCCAACACACTGACACACGGCAGGCTGCAGGATTTGAAATCCGCTTGGAGCCGAGCACATCCACTTTTGACGGAGCACCGCGTGACTGTTGAACACACACTTTTTACCTCCGTTTTATACACAGCACACGTGACGGGAGGCCATGTTCAACACTATATAACAGCCATTTCAACAAGGAGCTCTCGCTTACGGCCAAACCAACCCGAACACGCCAGATCTCGTCTGATCTCAGAAGCTAAGCAGGGTCAGGCCTTGTTAGTACTTGGATCGGAGACTGCCTGGGAATACCAGGTGATCAATGCTTTTTCAAACCGAACAAAGCGCAAACCTCTTTGTCTACACACACTTTTTTCCACATGTATGCCTGCATACTAACACACAGCAACTCGCGTCCCATCTACAGCGTTTTGCACACGCTTAAACCACTTCAAACTGAAGAACATGCAAACTCCACACAGAAAGACCCACCCCCCCCAGGAACCTTCTTGCTGTGAGGCAACAGTGCTAACCACTAATCCACCGTGCTGCCTCAACCTCTTACCATTTCTATTTATTAATATTTTTATATTATCTTACCGTCTTCTCATCTTCACACAAATCTTTCCGTTTCTTCTCAGTCGTCTCCCAGTCCAGCGTCTTATTCATCCACACTTCTTTCTTCGCTGTTCTGCCGGATCTTTGCGGTGCAAAGCTGAAAAACGTTGCACATTCACATGACAGTTATCTTCACTCATACTCCGTGCACGTGGACTTGAGGCTCTGGACCAAACGTAACAACAGCGCCCTCTGCTGTGTTGGTGGCGCTTTGAGCGCGTGTCTTTTCCAGCACGTCTGCTGTGACGTTTCTGTGTTGTTGATGTGAAGCAAACAACAAAAACATTTGTATGCTGTGGTTTTACCAGTGAAGTACTTGTAAGAATAAATGTAAGTCAAAGTCACATTTATTGTCAATTCTACCACATGTGAGATACATACGCAGAATCGAAGTGACGTTACTCCCAAACCCTCTGTGCTACACAATAAATAAATTACTCTAAACACAAAGTGCAAATCTGAAAGAAATAAGTAATAAAATGATGCAGTCTAAGAACTAAGGGCAATAAAATGACAATAACAACAATAAAATGGCAGTATGATGATGGACATTATTGTTAAAGATGAACTGTGTTGTAATAAGGACAGTGAAATGCACAACAGTTTTTAAAGGTGTGTGAGTGTCCTGCAGGTGTTCAGCTGATCGCTCTGGTTAAAGTGACCTGGTTACTGTTTGTCACTTGTCACCTCACTGTTGTCCAACTCCAACCAGCCTTGCTTTAAGACAACTGCATGTCAATATTGACACATTAAAGAAGACCTTTAATCAAATAGTCCAGTTCTGCCAAAGGTTGGTTTGTCCTTTCTGCTGTAGAAACATGACAGAGAAACATGGGAGACCGTGAAGAAGTGGAGCCACATCCTCATTTTGGAGTTTTAGGAAAAACCAAATCACACAAAGGGCTTACGGTATATTTAGTGGCTGGATGAATAGGTTTAATTTACTCTGCATCATCTGGCCGGTTTAAATGTTTTATCCATATAATTGTTAGTGGTTTCCTTTGATCTATTTAGACCCGTTTTTTTTTTTTTTAAATATATATATCCTCCTATATATAGTTTTGGTGCACTTTTTTTAAATAATTATTTTGTTTATATACATACACATTCTTTTTTTTTGTTGTTAATTTTTATTATTTTTTTAACCTTAATGTTTTTTTTTTTGTTTTTTTAATATTTTCTTTGCAAATATGAGAGAGGGGGTGGTGGGGAAGGCAGGTATGCCTGGGGCCCGGGGGCGCACCGACTAGCGGGCCCCAGGCGGCCACAGGGAGCCAGGCCACCTGCCACGCTCCACCATCAGGAACCCTCCCACAAAGGGGCACCAGAGTCCCGAGGGGGCCGACACACGCCACAGCCGCAGGCCGGACACAAGGGCCGGCCCCAGCGAGGGGTGTGGAAACACGTTTTCTACATTTGTACGTCTCTGGCAGCTGGATAAGATGTAGTTGTTAATCTAAAGTCAAATCTTTTTTCCAGCTGTCGTTGGTTTCATTAATACGATATAGTTGTGCTGTAACACGACTTAATCATCATGTTTTACTGCATTACATGAGGACTTTACTCTGAATGATCATCTGAATGATCATCTGCTGTCTTCATCCTCTGGTGACTGTTTCCTCAACAGTTGTAGCAGCAATAACAATAATTTAAGAAATAAGATAAGATGTCCTTTATTGACCCCAGAATTGGGAAATTATTGGGCAGCAGCTGAAAAGCATATATTCAACACAAACACTCCAACTGTTAGTCAAAGTCACTGTGGATCCTTGGAGGATGCTGGGGACATAACAGCCCCCCCGCCTCAATTCAGCAGCATTATACTACAACCTTGATATGCCCATGAAAATAAGTGAAGTTAATAAATGAAACAAGTTCAGTTTGAGTCACACTGAATGTAGACTGATGTCACTTATATTACTGCATGTTGGAGTAAAAATGCTCATAATATCACAAGTGATGTAAACAGACGGAGTATTAAATGATGCTGCTTATGTTGAAAAGATTAAATCTCCAGCATGTCAGTCCTCTTCTTGAGAAGGAACAAACACTAACCGTCGTTGGCAGTATTTGAACCTGCACAGGGAAACCCCAATGGATTTCTAGTCCATTGCTTTAACCACTTGGCCACAACAAAATACTCTTGTGAAGTTGGGCATCTCATCCTGAGACACTGACACCCGGCAGGCTGCAGGATTTGAGATCCGCTTGGACCCGAGCACATCCACTTGTGACGGAGCACCGCGTGCCTCTTGAAGATACACTTTATCCCTCAGTTTTATACACACGAGACGTGGTGGGAGGCCATGTTCAACATTATTTAACAGCCATTTCAACATGAGCCTCTTATTTACGGCCAAACCTCCCTGAACACGCGCGCTCTCATCTGATCTTGGAAGCTAAGCAGGGTTGGACCTGCTTAGTTCTTGGATGCGAGACAGCCAGGGAATACCGGGTGCTGTACACTTTTACAAAGCGCTCTCTCTCTGTCTACACACACTTTTTTTTTCACGTCAGCCTGCATACTAACACACATCAACTCACGTCCCATCTACAGCGTTTTGCTGCCACTTCAAACTGGGACAACTCCTTTACATCATCATCATCATCATTCATCTACAACGTACATTCAACCAGGACAAGCAACGCTCGACACCACGTATCCCTACTAACTCAACCTTTTACCATTTTTATTTATTATTATTTTTTTATTATCTTACCGTCTTCTCATCATCACACAAATCTTTCCGTTTCTTCTCAGTCGTCTCCCAGTCCAGCGTCTTATTCATCCACACTTCTTTCTTCGCTGTTCTGCCGGATCTTTGCGGTGCAAAGCTGAAAAACGTCGCACATTCACATGACAATTATCCTCACACATACTCCGTGCACGTCGACTTGAGGCTCTGGACCAAACGTAGCAACAGCGCCCTCTGCTGTGTTGGTGGCGCTTTGAGCGCGTGTCTTTTCCAGCACGTCTGCTGTGACGTTTCTGTGTTGTTGATGTGAAGCAAACAACAAAAACATTTGTATGCTGTGATTTTGCCAGTGAAGAACTTGTTAAAATTTTGTGTCTGGTTTTCTGGTTATGTTGATAACAGATCTCTACTTTGAAGATTGTTAATAAGCACATTCTTGTTTGTGATGTCATCGGTGACATCATTCATTTTTTCTTATTCATTATTAGACAATGTTCTTGACACTGTCAAATGTACAAAAGACAAGATACATAAGTACAACCATCCGTCAGCAGCAGAACTAAGACTTCCATGTAGATATGACTGATACCTGGTTCATTGGTGATCCTCAGAGACGAGGACTGCAGGTCAGGATGTCTGCAGGTATCCAACAGACACATCCATACAGCCAGGTGGAGGTAAACACTGGGATGGTCAGAGGGTGGGACTGCAGGTCAGTGGATCATGGTGGTGTTCTTTCTTGCAGCATGGCTGCTTACCAAGCAGTCGACCTGGGTTTGATTCCCAGCCAATGCAGCATTTGTGATGAGTCGATCTTTCTTTATTGAGGGAAGCTCAGCAGTCTATGAAAATGCTCCAACTCTGAAAATAAATCGGGGCGTCTTATCCTGAGACACTGACCACTGGAAGTCTGGAGAGTTTAAGACCCACTTGGACAGAACTGTTCATGCACTCATCTTAAGCCTGGCTAGCTCAGTCGGTAGAGCATGAGACTCTTAATCTCAGGGTCGTGGGTTCGAGCCCCACGTTGGGCGCAATTGTTATATTTGTTCCAAATGTGGATTCCAGGATGAATGAGAACATTTGTTTTTTGTTTACACACTGTAAGGGGACAAGGTGGAGAACTTCAAACATTGCAGGTGAAGCTGTGTTCTTACCCTGGATAGTGGAGGTTTTGATCAGAAGTTCAGAGATGGTGGAGGCAGAAACTTCATTCAAGTTGAAGTGTTGCACGGAGGTGACTGGTGGATGGAGGCTACAACAGCTGACAGCAGCTGACTTCTTCTCTCTGGAGAGAGGCTACAGGTGGAGGTTGATGCTGCAGCTTTGCAGAGTCTGTTGGTAGAGGTGCCACTTTGTGGTTTCTGGAATTAGACACTTATAAAGGAGGGATCATGAGTTTATTGGCTAAAGGATGCTGAGGTGGGAACTGCAAGGCAGGAGGCCTAGAGGAAGACCACAGAGGAGATATATGGATGTATGGGATGTATGTCACATGCTGCTTTGGATACGAGGTCCTGATACATAAAAGCATCAAACTAATCGATTTTATACTTTATATTTAACATGATTGTAAATTCAGCTCCCAGATTATTCCATTAATTTATAAATAAAATGAAGTGAGAAGTGGGCCGGATTTACTGACATTAAGTCAAATGTGGAAAACCTTTTAGGAGGATCTGTGTGATGCTAAAAGTAAAGACTTAATGTCCAAAATGACGTCATCTAGGACAAATGTTTGGTTTGTCCTTTCTGCTGTACAAACATGACAGAGAAACATGGGAGACCGTGAAGAAGTGGAGCCACATCCTCATTTTGGAGTTTTAGGAAAAACCAAATCACACAAAGGGTAAATGTAAGGATGTGTGGGTGGAGACATTCTGTGCTGCTCAGTGGAAACTGAGTGGCGTCTTATCCTGAGACACTGACCACTGGAAGTCTGGACAGTTTAAGACCCACTTGGACAGAACTGTTGAACGTGAAATGTTTCTCTTGTATTTCCATTTGGTTGATTCAATAATTATTGATCCCAAAATGTGTTTTTGTGTATACATTAAATAGCACATCTTTAACCAGTTAAAGCAATAAAAAGTTAGAATTTAACTAACTTATTTCAGTAATTACATGTGTAAAAAATAGAATTTAACTAATTTTAAGGTGTTTTACAGTAGTGGTTAAAAATGATCCAAATAAAATGAGTGTAAATTGTTTCACTAGTTTTATTGGTTAGATTCTAACTGTTCAGAACGATTTCATGGGGCCATTAAAGATGAAAGATTGTGCCTAAATAAATGAACTTCATGAGTGCAGTTCACTTATTTGAATAAGTGATTCAGTCCTAAAATGACTAGATATGACTAGAATACAGATGTTTGTGTTGTTTGGTTAAGATGAAAAACAGAAACGTGACAGCAGACGTGGCGTCAAAGACAGTTGTGAAGCTTCACTTGTTGTTTATGTCTAAACCATGTTTATGGTCTGATCTCGAAAACTAAGCAGCAGATCTAGTTTGGACTTGGATGGGAGACTTCCTGGGAATACCAGCTGCTGTAGACTTTGCCACTTCTTTTCAAACAACACCTGTCCTCATCAGTGACTGGATTTTTCAACATGTGAGCACTTACAGAGAGTCAGAGGACTGATCATGTTGTTTTTGCATCTGGATAATTCTGCAGAATCATATCTTGGAATGAAGGATTATGAAGTGTACATGTGGGTTTCCAGCATTTATCAAATATGCTGATGTTTATTTAGCGTTTTATTGGAATCAGTCATCCTGTTTAAAGCGCAAAATGTCCAGGGTCTCATCCGGGAATTGAACCCGGGACCTCTCGCACCCAAAGCGAGAATCATACTACTAGACCAATGAGCCATTAATGCAGTTGCAAAGGATGATGGTTCTCGAGGTCATAAAAAACACTCATCAAAATATACAATAGTAATAACAGAAATCTGAATAAATAACTCAAAACACATGAAAAAAAATTGTCACATCAGATTTAAAATATGGAAACTTCTCCACATAATAACTGGAGCAGTGAAGTAAAACAGAAGAACAACTATTTAGATGTTCTTGTTTTTTATCATATTTTTCAGGTTTGAACTGGGAAACTAAACTGAACTGGTCCCAGTTGAATGAAAACATCCAGATAATGTGGTTGATGTCAGAAGGATCCCAGCATGGAAACGTTCAACTGGACTGAAAGTGGTCTGAACGCTCTGCACATGTTCAACTATTCCTTCCCAGGGATCAGACGTAGCAGAAGAAACCGATGAAGAGGTGGTTTCAGGTGAAGACCACAAACACCCAGATAAAGGACTTATTTCTCTGTGGTACAATGGATGCACACGTTCAGCTGTTGACTCTAATGTTCCTGGTTCAAACCCACACAAGGAAGGATGCTTTTCATTCATCAATCAAACGTTACAAACCCAAGTAGGTCTGTTGTTATCAACAATGACTTATCAGCACCTTAATCTGTAACGTCTCCTGCAGCTGGTCCAGGTTTTGTGATCGAGTGTTGGTGGTGTAGTGGTCACCAAAGTTGTTTGCCGTGTAGTTGATTTGGGTTTGATTGCCACACAGCAAAAATTGGAGTGTTAAAATTTCAGGGTTAAACGTTTTAGAGTTGATTTTAACTCTCTAAGAGTATTTTTACTATTTTTAGTGTAAAATGTTAGTCAGCGCAGGTGTAGTTTTACAGAGTTGATTACATTGGTGTTTCTCTAACTCCTTATTTGATATGAATAAACACCGTGTGTGTTCTTCAGAGTTAAGTGTTAGATGTTGGAGTTCGATAACTCCACAGTTGTCATCGTTTAACTCCTCACGGACACAATCAGGCCCCGCCCAAACATGTCGGCTCGGAAATTTCTGGAGTTTGCGCCGTTTTCTGCCAGAAGTCCGCCAGCATTGCCACGTTGATGAAACGGTAAGTAATTTCATATCATTTAAGCTTCATACATCTAAAATAGCGTTTTGAATGACTTAAAATACTAGCGAACGTCAGCCGGTAATATTCTCGCAAGACTGTTATGACCGCACAGCATTTTAAATGTTCAGAACCACCGCATAGGTGCCACAACGGCTTGTTAGCTGGATTTTAGCTACGAGCTTCCAGTGAGGTCTGTAACTTAAAAAAAGAAATCTAAAAGCTCAAGGCCTGGGTACATATCGGTGAAGAAGGTCACCCTGACATGGAGAAATGTATGTGCCGTTTTACGGGTTTCATAGCTTTCCCGTGAGATGATAGTTTTCAGAGTCGGGAAATGGCGGGCGAGGGAGAGGGGCGAGTTGGGCTTTTTAGCGACTTGCATCACTTTTTTACTTCTCACTCAACTGTCACGACCATGACACCTGTTTTTCTACCGTTTTATTTATTTATTAAGTCACATGTGCTGGCCAAATTTACTTTGGGTAAATGTGTAGAGCTCTCAAATGAAGATACCTAAATATACCGGTCATAAATTAGTTTGGCAATTAACGTTGTCAGTGACCATAGTTTTAAAAAGTGTTGTTCTACAGTTATACAAGAGTGATTCACCTTTTAACTTCTTCTTTTTTTTTTTTCCTCAGTTCAGAATGCTGGTTCAGGTCAAGTACAACCATCTGCAAAAATATGTGAAGCTGGATTGTATTGAAGGGCAGTATGATTTTATTCAGTTAAATGAAAAAGGTATGTTGACTTAATAAACTCAGTGAGTTTCATTGAAAATGTTGTCTTCAAAATAGTAAAGGATGTTAACCACAAAAGCAAATTCATTTTTCATTTTCAGTTATTGAGAGATTTTGCTTACCACAAGATGCAGATATTGTATACAAAGATGCAACAGGCACAGAAGTAGATGAGGAAATATTCAGTGACCTCATTGGACAAGGCAATGTCGTGCTGACTGCTTTCTCAAGTGATGGTGAGTTTTATTGTTTGTGTGTGTGTGTGTATGTTTTTTTTTTAACGTTCAAATACTGACGTTTAGGAATATAGCTTAGTGCAGTGCATGCAGTTAGTAGGAATATAGCTTGGCACGTGCACTAGAAAGAACTAGTACAAACTGACAAGAAAACAGTCTTTTTGTAGTGGCCACGTTCAAAATATATACAAATACATGTACATCACAATAAGCTTTAGCATATCTTTTTTCATCTTACAAAGAGCAATAAAAGGATTTTTTTTGTGGGGGAGAGGGATGTTTTTTGATTGTTTTTGTGTGTGTGTGTGTGTGTGTGTGTGTGGGGGGGGGGGTTATGAATTGGCTATAGCTTTATAAATACACCTGAAAGATGAGGTATAAATGTCTGTTTTGTCAATGTTTTATTGAATACCTACTTTCTATTTCAATATTTGAAGTATTTTCTGAGACCTTGTTGTCTGGATCTGAGATGTCTGATACCAGCAGCAGCTCTGGTGCATCAGCAAAAACTCTCCTTGATGATCTCCCCTCTAAGAAACAGAGTTGAGGATACTACTTCTGCTGTCTGCCAAACTGGTTAGTGGAAAACTTGATAATGTGCACCTCCATTCAGAAGTCTTGCTTTAATGTATGGTTGTACATATTAGTTGGTGGAAGATGTCCTAAAAATCAACTCTGGTGGCGAAGAAGTACTCCGTGAGTATGAGGAAACAGAAACTCTAACAGATGCCATGCAAAGACAAATGGTTAACATAGGTAGGTGTGTTTTTAGCCATTACTATTTATAATAAATAGTTGCAAATACATTGCTGATTTTTCAAGTAATTTGACATTTTCTTTCAGGCATCATGCCCCTAAAGCCATCAGAGAGCAGTATGCTCCTGGAATTGTAATGCTGTTTACCTCTCTGAAGGATCCATATTCTCAAAAAGGCTATGTAATGTCACTTCTTCCTTTTGCATCACACATTCATGTCAGATTTGGATGCTATGAATAATTATGACATGATTAAAACCAAACTTTTATTTCAGGAACACTTCTATGATGCTGCCAGTAACACTGGATACTTAGCTTGGCGTTTGAAAACGGTTCAAAGAAAGATGCGTCGGAGTGTTACTGCACCAAGTAGTCCTGTTAGGAGTTCTCCTGGAGGACCACAATGCTAAAGAATTACAACTGTTGAAGGGCAGCTTGATGGTGACGCTTGTCAGGAGGCCATGTCTTTGCTCAACCATACCACAGACAGGTCTGTCATTTTACAAATGATGAGAAAGACCTTTAAGCATCGTCAGTAACTTGTCAGTGATCCAGCCAGAACAGGGGATATCCTCTCAACCTTTCCAAGATTCTTGGATACAAAAGGATTGGTAAGTTTGGAATTACTGGTTTTCCACAGATTTGGAGTGTTTTTTTGTTGTTGTTTGTTTTGGGGTGTTAAAATAGCTTCTCTCTTTAAGGTGGATCAAGACTTTGCTCTTCTTTTTGGTGACGAGACATCATCTAGGCTGCTGCAGAAATGGGACAGATTCTTCAAGCCAAATATAATCAAAGAGGCCAAGCAACTCACTTCATCACCAGAGTTGAATCAGTTGGTTCTGTCAGCAGAAAGCCCCCAAGAAAGTGATCTTGATGGAATAAGAGGTCAGTTGTAATTGATGAGCTTTTCAACTATATTAGTCTCACATAGTAAATGTAATGTGTTTAACACTGAAATACAAAGAAATGGCAATTGTAAGGGATGATTTTCAAAATGTTTTTTCTGTGTATTCATGAAAGTTTTACAGGTTTGAATCTAGGAAAAATTGGCACATCACTCATGTTTTTAATTGCTTTTTGCCTTTAGTGTATGACCAAGAAATGGCATTTCTTTTGTTACTGATACATCTTCCACCGCCACCTGGAGGACCAAAGTCTCCAAAGATCAGTCCCTGCGATGCAACTCAGACCTGTAGTGTTTTATAAGGTAGTGACATTATAGAACAGTAAAATCAGTTGATTCTTCTAACAATTTAGTTGTCCAGTGTTAAATTACCACTTGAGTAATCAGTAATTGCAGTTCTTGTCTGATGTTTATTGTTACCATCTCTATCCTAGTCTTGTAGCGGTTCGGAGGAGCATCTTGACAAACACCAGCGTCAACATCCATACCTCCTTGCTGTTGGACGTCAGAAAAGCAAGATTGACAGCTTCTACGTGACCTTTGACAAGCATCTCATCCCATGCCAGGCAAACCGCTCTTTGGGAGCATTTGATGAACTTTTCAAGGCACATTTTGTATTTAACAAGTGCGTATTTAACAAGTGTGTTTACAAGTGCATCGTCTTACGATGGTGCACTTGTAAACTTCTACACATTTATGCAAACAACTGTGTTTAACATTGATGTGGGAAAGATGCTCATTGTAAAAATGTACGATATTAGATTTCACAAGCCATTTGATATTCAAAACTCATATGGAATTGCAGATGAGAGCTTGTACATCATACCCACTTTTTCAATGTTTTAATCTAAGGCAAAGGCTAATAAATGTTTTTGTAGAAAACATTTTGCCCATTGGAATTTATTTAACACCTTTTCAGTGTAAGGTAAACAGGGTATGAAGTTAAATTAACCCTTTTTAAAGAGTTTACATGGAACTCTCACTGTGTTAATTTTGAATCCTACTTTTTGTTGATTTAACACATGAGGGAGTTAAAAGAAGCAACTCTGGCCAAGTGTTAAATGCTTTACTATTTTAAAAGTGTTAATTTAACTCTAGAAAGTGTACTTTTTGCTGTGCAATTAATACAAGAAACAAATGACCTGAATGGAGGAGGTGCAGTGGCGAAAATGCAGATCCACAAAATGTGTCTTAATCTGGATGGATCAGTTACACAAATGACTGATTTCAGATCAGACTATCAAATATCAGCAGAACCCCTCCCTACCTCGGTGGACATCCTAGGACAGCAGACGTTTTGGTGTTTTTTCTGCTGGGGTCCAGCTCAGAGTCAGCTGGGACCACCTGCGGTCTACAGGATCGGTGTGGCGGCGGAGGAGGAAGTGCTCACAACTCATCTGTGTTTAATTTTAACGGGGTCACAACTTCACAAAAAACAACAAAACATATTTAGGAAAAGTTGGAGAGTGACAGACCTGTAGATTGTGTTTGTCTCACATGTAAAAGGTTCCTGGTCTGAATCGACCAAGTTGACCCAGTTGACGGGTGGACAGAACAGATGATCCACTGGAAGATTCACACCAGTTTCATCTTAGAAGAAATTCATTTCGTTTCATTTCTCCAGGCACAGAGTCAGAAACAGGTTTGATTTATTCTGCAGAACGTAACTGTCAACTAAAGCAAAATGTTTATTTAAATTTAAACAGCAGAGGGCGCTGTTGAAACATTTCAGAACGTGCTCATATCATCATCATCATCATCATCATCATCAAATCAATAGTAGTTCTGCTGCATATTGTTATAAATACTAACTCCACCATGTAGCCGTGGAATGTCAATTAAAGACATGTGATGTCATTGATGATGTCACAAAGAAGAATGTTCTAAATGGCAATCATCAAAGTGAAGATCTGTTATTTTCGTTATTATTAACACCAGAAAACCAGATACAAAACTGTTTAACAAAGACAGATCTAGTGGTCAGGATTTGGTGTTTTTACCACCACGGTCCGAGTTTAGTTCCTGGTCACATAAAAACATCATGTGTGTGTTCTAAAATCCTGAATCTCTTTGTGTGATTGTTGAAGCTGAGTTTTGGCTGCTTTACCTCTCAGTTTAGTGTGATTTTGTTCTTTCAATAAAGTTGCTATAAAAATGTTCATTTCATATTCTTGTAATGTGCCAGTTCTAAAAGGGAACATTTTCTTCCCTGCCTGGGAATTGAACCCAGGCAGCAGCAGTGTGAGTGCCAAATCCTGACCACTAGACCATCAGGGACACACGTTTTGGTATCAGAACAGGGAGAACCATGAGAACTTGTTGGAAGCTGTCAACTAATGTCTGCCTCAGCAGTCTTTATGTAAATGAGTTCAAATGATGTCCATGTATATAATCTTACCTGTTTTAATTCCAATGCCCGGAGATCAATTATTCTTGTCTGAGTCCAATATTACTACTAGATTAAAAACCAGATTGTGAGGTTCTAGAGAAATCGTCTATAGGTAACTAATGTAACTTGCAGTGACTTAGTGAATCTACAACTACTCCTGTTTCTGTGTCCTGACCGAGTCTTCTTTTCTCCACTGTGCCATTTGCCTACTTTTTACCATACTGACCTTGGTGGGTGAGTATGTTGTCTCTGAATATGGCACAAACACCTCCACCCCTCTGGTTCTGTTAGGATTCAGACACAACATTGAGATGAGATGGACTAGACTCCACCCACCAGTGAATCAGCTGGTATGTTCCCACCTGGACTGGTCAGTCCTGAACCAGACTTGTGCCTCAGCTGCCAGAAGAAGTTGTCTTCAAACGTACATGACTGTATCAACGTCGTCCCCGTCTACTCTTGACCCAACGAAAAGACCAAATTGACCTGTTTACGCCTGGACGTGGACCAGGGACCTTTCGTGTGTAAAAAACGTGATAAGCACTACACTACGGAAACTGGCTCTTGTGAGAGAAATATTATATTCACATAGTACTAGTTTGAATCACTTATCCTACTGATCAGTTTAAACATTGTCTGAACTTAATCTGACCCTAAGTGAGTATTCTTTAAGTACAAGCCTATTCTTTGTCTTTTGACTGTGTAGCCCGTTAATTTTATGACAGAGACAACAGACTTTTCTGTTTCCCATGCTCTTAGATTTAACACCTTGATAAGGTATCTGCCTTCCTCCTCTTTAAGTCTGATAAGCAGTAAGGGCGTCTTGCAGGAGTGTTTCCTGTGAGACAATCTGCTCTGCCATTTAGTTGTGACCCATGTGACGTTTCCTGGTTCAGAACATATAAAAACTTGTCTCCTCTTCTCCACGGCAGAACTCTCCTAGTGAGACTTCTCTGCACGTCTGATCAACGTGTATCTTGTAAATAAACTTTTGTGTTAAACTTGAAACTGTTTGCTTTCTCATTGGATTCCAGTAAATTTCCGCCACAAATCCAGAACAATCATCCTTTGTGACATCATTAATAACATCACCTGCTTCTGATCATGTGACATGAGTTTTCTATTTTCCTTTTTTTAAAAACAAACAAGCATTTGTTACTTTAAACCAGTGTTTTGTGGCTCGTTGGTCTTGTAGTATGATTCCTGCTTTGACTGTGAGAGGTCTAGTATAAAGAGTTTCAGGACAGACACGTGACTCTCTGCTCCCATTTAACATGAACTCCTCAAATAAACATCATAAATGTGCCTTGAACTTGTGGTGGGAATTCTACTGGAATCCAAATGAGAAAGCAAACAGTTTCAAGTTTAACACAAAAGTTTATTCAAAAGATACATGTTGATCAGGTGGCAGCACGGTGGCTTAGTGGTCAGTACTGTTGCCTCCTAGCAAGAAGGTTCCTTGTTCGTTCCTGGACCTGTCTTTCTGTGTGGAGTTTGCATGTTCTCCCTGTGCTTGTGTGGGTTCCCTCCGGGTACTCCGGCTTCCTCCAACAGCCCAAAAACATGCAGGGTAGGTTAATTGATCATTCTAAATTCCGCGTAGGTGTGAGTCATGTCTGTCTTTCTATGTGACCCTGCGATGGACTGGCGACCTGTCCAGGGTGTACCCCTGCCTTTCGCCTACTATGTGTCGGGATAGGCTCCGACAGACCCCCGTGACCCGGAAACGGATTAAGCGGGTATAGATAATGGATGGATGGACGTTGATCAGACGGGCAGAGAAGTCTCATTTGGAGAGTTCTGCTGCTCAAAGGACGAGGCAGGTCTTATAGGGTTGAATTAAAAAAACTTCACAAAAGACACAGCTGCATAAACTTCCTAATTGGCCAAAAATTCAGACACTGTTTAAACTGGTCAGTGGAATAAATGATTCAAACTCATAAGTACTATGTAAATATAATATTTCTCTTACAAACCCCAACCATGAGCTGAAGAGTCTCATGCTGCACCACCTGAGCTGGCTGGGCTTTGGACAACTGCAAATAAAAACAACATCATAAAAGTGTCTGTATTCATAAATACATTATAATGAATAGTCAAAGCAAAGCGGTGCTTCTGGACTCCAGCTTCGCCCAAAGTTAAGATCAGGTAACAAGAGTTATTATGGGATGTTTCTATACAGGTATTCTGTGGTGACTGAGTGAAGGTGATTGTTGACGATATGCACTTCCAATCCTGGAAGGACATTCCAGTTCCAGTTCTCACAGATGACCCATAAAGAAAGAAAAACATGGAGAATGAGGGTATCGACCCCTCTACCTCTCACATGCTAAGCGAGCGCTCTACCATCTGAGCTAATTCCCCTGAATTTCAGATGTTTGAAGCAACTTGTCTGAGGTGTCTGAGTCTGAGGTGAGTCGGTGCTGCCTCCAGGACGTTACTGACACATTTGAACCAGTCAGGAGTGACGACAAAGACACAACTCTGTACATTCACATGTGGAAAATACAGATGTGAATTAAACCACAATGTTACTACTTTGTGAGTGGAGGAACTTTGTGGTTTAAATGTGTCACCATTCAGTTTTTGCTTGTTGAGACTGAGACTTCAGTTGAGTTAAATTAAATTGAATTTATATTGTGTCTGTTACAACACAAGTTGTCTCTAGGATCTTTCCAGTGACCCAGAACATGACCCCCGAGCAATCGGCTTCAGCAAATGGCAGGTAAAAACTCCCCTGCTGGAAGAAAAACCTTAAATCAAATAGTGGCAAGAAAAACTCCCCTTTAAGAGGGAGGAAACCTGGATCAGGACCTGGATCATAAGGGGGGACCCTCCTGCTGAAGACCAGCTGGATAATAAAGTAGAAGTTACAGATCGAGGAGAGACACAGACACACCGTCAAAGGTACAAAAGACAAGATACATAAGTACAACCATCCGTCAGCAGCAGAACTAAGACTTCCATGTAGATATGACTGATACCTGGTTAGTTGGTGATCCACAGAGACGAGGACTGCAGGTCAGGATGTCTGCAGGTATCCAACAGGAACATCCATACAGACAGGTGGAGGTAAACACTGGGATGGTTAGAGGGTGGGACTGCAGGTCAGTGGATCATGGTGGTGTCCCCCTGCAGCATAGGTCTCCAGCAGCAGATCTAGGATGAAGCTGTGTTTAAGACCAGCTGCTTCTTAGAAGAACTTCATCAATTACAGGTTTCAGGTTCCTTCCTGCACCATCGGTGGTATAGTGGTCAGCATGGCTGCTTGTCAAGCAGTTGAACTGGGTTTGACTCCCAGCCAAAGCAGCGTTGATGAGTCTTACTTTACTGAGGGAAGCTCAGCAGTGTACAACAACAATCGCACTGACAAACACGGTTTAGAAACTCATTAAATACTGTTTTTTTTTCAAGACAACTTAACACCAGGAAAAATATGATTTGGACACAAAACAACAACATTGGTTCTAGACAGAACCCTTGACGGAGACAAAAAAGAAGGTTCTAGATAGAACCCAAAACTGAGTAAAAAGCATTGGTTCTAGATAGAACCCAGGACAGAGACAAAAAGTAGGTTCTAGATAAAACCCGAAACAGTGACAAAAAAGTAGGTTCTATCTAGAACCCGGAACCGAGTGAAAAACCATAGGTTCTAGATAGAACCCAGAACAAAGAAAAGAACAAAGGGTCTAGACAGAATTCGGAATCAAGTCAAGAACATAGGTTCTAGACAGAACTCAGAACAGAGTCAAGAATGTAGGATCTAGACGGAGGACGCAGCAGAGTCAAGAACGTAGGTTAAGGACTCATTTTGAATAGCTATGTGTGACAGGTATATCTGTGCAAGGCATCGTGCTCAGGATTTTAGAACTTAGGTTTAATCTTGTTCTCCAGGACGATGTCAGAGACACCATCTGATGAAAGGTACATTTCAGCACAGCCAATGCAGAAGGAAAAGCTGTCAATTTGATATCATGAGTAAAAATGTAAACATTTTGTTTCTATACGAGAAATCACAACAAAGTTTCAGTTAATGTAACAGAAATTCTCCAGATTTCAATACATTCAGAATTCTCTATCTTAACTTCTCATAGAAACCTTATGAAAAGATTCTGGATGTTCACCTGAAGTTCCCTCCTCTTTTGCAACCTATGGGATTATAAGCATACCCATGTAACCCACAGAGCCTGAGCGTTCCTTGTTCCCTCCATATGAAAGGGTTTCTGATTGTAACAAGTCAACATGTTACATATTTGTGATCTGAGATCGATTGTTTTTAACGAGTACTTGAAGAGGCTGACAGAAAGGCTGATATGTGCAGGCTTACGGAGGCGTCCACATATAATGAAAGTCTGAGTGTAGTCTCAACAGCAGCTGCATCTCCTGACAAACTGTCATCAGTAAATCCATGAAAGTGACCAGCCTCCATCACTGCGGGGACCGTGGACGGTAGCGTGTCTTAAACAGCACACATACAAACCAGGAACAGAAATGAAACATCCTGGTAATCGTGTGATTTCAGCCACTTTACGTGGCCCACAACTTCCCCCCAGAAAGGAAAACAGAGTTGTGTGCTTGACCTGTAATTACAGCACTGGTATGAGGGTCGTTTTATCTGGCTCCCGCCCTGTTTGGAGACACAGCAGATTATTATAACCCCAGACTTTTGATCTCTTCAACTGAGCACATGGAAAACACACGGACTGGTGGTCCTTGTTTATTAATGCTAACGAGGAAGACTGACATCTCAACTTAGTGAAAAAACAGTCTGTAGATCAGAGCCCTGAACATGAGTCATACAAGCCACCCACATGAACGAGTTCTTCAGACAAGAGGAAGATGACCTGAAAAGAGGGTTTTAACTCCTGAACCAGCTTTAGGAACTGCAGTACCTTTGCCAAGACCTTTTAACCTCCTAACATCTATGTGCTGATCTGTGACTAACAAAGTTTGACACATACATGCATTAAAATGTCAATGTAATTTAAATAACTTGTGCCTAAGGTCCGGTATGTCTGGCTACAGTGAAGGTAAGTAGTTTCAAGTCCCAGAGGAGCATCTGGACTTAGTGGAGGAACCTTTCACAGATGCTGAGTTCATCGTCTCGGGTTTGTAGTCAATGTTTACAGCCTTGTAAATGGGAGCCTCAGCAGCGATGCAGGGCCCAAACACATCCCACTCCCACCCACTGCACCAGCCCACTAGAGACGCCATTTACTGCCTGAATATGATTGAAACATTCCAGGAATCTGGAGGAATTTCAGTGTGTAAAGGAGAGAACAAGTTTAATCTGGAAACCTGACATCTCTGATCCCTCAGACGACACTGAATCAAAAACCATCATCATTAACAGCTGATAGAACCACATGGACAAGGGTTGTCGTACATACATCGTGTGCACGATGTACATACTGACAAGAATAATAATGAAAAATAAATAGAAAATGGTTTGCATTAAAACAATCAAGAGTAAAATTAACTTATATGATTTCTGGAAGCTGAACTGGATTAAAAATAAATACATAAAAGTTAATTATGGCTCTTGATTTTTAAATGTATTTTTTCAACAGATTGTAGTATTTTCTCCTAAAATGTGATACTGCAGTTAATAAACCACTAATTAATTATTAAATTGTCATAAACAGATGAGATCAATCTGTGTCTCCTCTGGTAGCCTCCTCTTCTTCACCTGTCCAGCTCTGACGGTGTCCCATCTCTTTGCTGCTTTCTTTATCTCTACTGCTCCTCCTCCTCTCTCCATACCTGCTCATAAAAATGTTTCACTTATGCCACAAGCAAAGCAGAAACGACATTACAAACAAATGTGTGCACCACAGCCGAACTGCCACTAGATGTCAGTGTT
The DNA here is from genome assembly GCA_014839995.1 of Xenentodon cancila. Lineage (NCBI taxonomy): Eukaryota > Metazoa > Chordata > Actinopteri > Beloniformes > Belonidae > Xenentodon > Xenentodon cancila. The sequence continues at coordinate 610,430 of CM026202.1, forward strand.
GAGCATTTTTGTGTGCTCGGCCTCTCCCTTCCTCCATCACTGTTCTCGCGCACGTCAGACCGTCTGTGGTACCACGTGGTTCCTTAGAGACGCTGCTGGAAAGAACCACATAGAAACGTAAGCACAGGTCTTCTGTTTTTCAACTAAACTGTGACATTATCTTACTATTATTTCTGCATATCAGCTCATGTCTTTACCAGATCTTGTATTATTATTATTTTTTAAATCTTTTATGTCGTGAGATTGAGTTTGTTGAGAAAACATTTGGTGTGCAGCTCCAGATGTGACTCTTACAATCACTACTATTCAAGTTTAATGCTAAAGTGAACTTAGTCGACGCCCACCGCTGGTTGTTGTCACATCATTTTTTAACCCTCAAACTGATACTTCTCTTTTTCTTTTGTTGTTGTTTTTCAGGCTCCCTCCTTTGCTGGCTTTGTTTTATAACTCAGTTTTTAATCATTTGAAGACCCGACCCCACTGTTCTGCTGTATATTTTATCTCAGCTCAAACTTCCACTTGTTCCACAATCAAGAAATGATGGAAGATGTTGACTTCATCACTTTAACATGTTAAATTATCTGAGCCAAGCTTGAACGTTTGAAACTGTAGAGTAACACAATATTTACAAAATATAAGGAAACACAAGAACCACAACTATTATCCAGGAACCAGGACCTCTGTAAAGTCCAGTCTCAACAAGCAAAAACTGAACGGTGACACATTTAAACCACAAAGTTCCTCAACTCACAAAAACATCTGACTGGACTGATCACTCAGATGTGATGTCAAATACTGGTTTGTGTCCCCACTTACCTACCAGAATGCTGGAAGAGACGGGAATTCCTCCATCAGTGAAGCTGACAAGAATCTAGACTTCATACATGTTGATTTAACTTCACCCTCAGATACTCCAGATCTTTATCAGCAGCAGATAACTGTCACCAACCTTCAGGCAAAAAGAGGCACTAGATGAGGACCTCTCTTCTTTACAGGCAGTGCTCAGCCACCTACAACTTCTGCAGCTTCTTCTCTTTTTAAGTAAGAGGAAATAGACTTGTTATATTTCCTTGTTCTTCTGATCTGTCAAAAATGTCCCTCACATTTCTCACCTTTTTATACACTGCAACCACTGCTGATGTCACCCAGTTCCTACATCCTTCTTCAGTCATCATGGTAACACAGAGTCCTTCATTTCAGGTGACGGATCACTTCTGCTGCTTTCACCTCATCTCTTCCAAACAAAGCAGGACAAGTGGGGCTTCAAATCTCACTTCTGACAGTGACTTTAACACACATGCAGCCAACTGAAAAGTCTTTTCTGGTCTCTGCGGATGTGGGAGCATCACTTTAAAAGGGTCTCTGACTCCAGACTTCACTTCCAGGTGAAACATGGTGAGTCTTTCTGTGTGCAGTTTGCATGTTGTCCCCTTACTTGCGTGGGTTCCCTCCGGGTACTCCGGCTTCTTCCCACAGTCCAAGAACATGCTTACTAGGTTAATTGATACGTGAGCGTGACTGGTTGTCTGTCTTTGAATGTGGCCCTGCGATGGACTGGCGACCTGTCCGGGGTAGACCCCTGCGTTTTGCCTACTATGTGTCGGGATAGGCTCCGACAGACCCCGGAGATGAAGTAAGCGGGTATAGATAATGGATGGAGATATCTATTGTTACTATTGTCTATTTTAATGAGTGTTATTTATAACCTCCAGAACCATCATCCTTTGCAGCAAAAGGAAAGGTTCATTGGTCTAGTAGTATGATTCTCGCTTCGGGTGCGAGAGGTCCCGGGTTCAATTCCCGGATGAACCCCAGGACATTTTGATGTGGATTTTCAGAAATTACATAGTTTATGTGGAACATCACACATCAGAACCAAACTGACTCTATGTCTATGTCTATGAATCTATGTATGCAAACATATGTGGACATGCATGAGTATTTAAATACTTCTATGTATATTATATTTACAACTTATTAAATACTGCCCCCAACACCCCCAAAAAGTCAGGCATACAATTGTAAATAGAATGCTCCTCCGCCTTTTCTCTTTCTTTTTTTTTCTTGTAACACCTGATTGTCCTGTGTCCACTTTTACTCTTTAAACAACACATTATAAACTCTTTTTAACACACATTACAATACAGACACCAGACTGCACCACCACTGTCTCGTCTCTCTTTCTTGCTCTTTCTATTTCTAGTCTTTTCACATTCTGTCATACCGGCGTCATACCGGCGTCATACCGGCGTCATACCGGAGTGACACCGGCGTCATACCGGCGTCACACCGGCGTCATACCGGCATCATACCGGAGTCACACCGACGTCATACCGGCGTCACAGCGGCGTCCTACCGGCATCACACCTGCATGACACTTGCGTCATACCGGCGTCATACCAGCGTCATACCGGCGTCACACCGGCATCATACCGGCATCACATACCGGCATGATACTAGCATGATACCATAACTACTGATAAGCTGATCGATCCGTGAGAGCAGCTGTGCGGAGGTGGGGCAGGAGGACTCTGGGAACATCCTGGTTCACCAAAACAATTACAAAGGTTTCTGTCTGTGCGTCGTCATTTTCCCTAAGCAGGACAAACAGACATGTTATCAATATGCCACCTGTCCACAAATGGTCTGAGAGCAGATCAAGGAAAAATGAGATCTGTGTTAGCCGTCCCCACTGCTGATCGTTGATTAAAACATCTGTAAGTGCCACCACATGAACACACTGCAGGATGTCCTGGAGTTTCAGTAAAGGAAGGGTTCATCCAGAGAAGAGCAGTGGTCCAACAATGTGGCAGAAATGCCCACAGATCATCAGGAACACCGCTTTTAGAGGGATATTATTTAAGCTGCATGGCTAAATAACAGAACAAGGAAAAGTACAAGTCCCAACTGTGAACTGGAGATGTTCTGATACCAGATTCCAGTTCTGACACCTGGACCGTGGCTACCAGCCGGTACTGGGGACCACTTCAGTAGTAGTCTTGTATTAGTAAACAGTTTTTTCCACTTACGGCTGTGTGAGTCATATTTAGCAACATCTGTACATCTGGAAACAACTGGAGTGAAAAATTAGCGTTCCAGCATAAAATACAACTATATTGTCAACAAAATGTTAATCCTACATAGCTCCGAATCCTCTGAAGATTTAAGACAGAACATTTTAGAGCTGTAGTTCCTGTCCTTGATTTCAGAGCGAAGAAGACAAAGTGTGAGTCAGTCTCCAAAACAACAAGTGACATGATCATTAATACAGGCAGATCGTTCACTGGCAGGTTCCCATTCGCTTATTTTTGACACAATGTGCAAGTATTACTGATGGTGGTAGAGGAATCTGAACAACTCTACAGCAAACTCAGGAGATCACACCAAATCTCTCCCTCTCAAACACTGCTTCAGTGTAAACAAACCTGGCGGCTGTCAGGAAGAAGAAATAACCAGCCTAGATACAGCATTAGTTGGAGGAGAGTAAAACTCATCATGAAGGTATCACAGTTGTGGGTTTTATTGCATATTTGGAGTTTCTCTGGCAGGGTTTGAGGCAGAAGAAACGAACAGGAAACAAAACAGCAATTTAACTATAAAGACCATTTGCAGATAAAACGTCTTTGTTAGAGCTGGAGATCTAAGTGTGTTTAAATTCAATGTTTTTAACAGACAGCTGCTTTACTTTTACTCTGTTTCTGACTCTCAAGTTAGAAGGAGGCAGATGAAGCCAAGATGAAGGTCTGACACACGGAGGGAGAAAAAACAGGCTGACTGGCGGCAAAACAAGTACAATGCTAATATGACGTGAGTGAGCTGTATCACTCAAGACGAGGAGGGTCTCATCGCATCTTCTAGGTATACACATAACCAAAAAGAAACCTTACACATATTTACCAGTATAACACTGTGGAAGATCATTGACACACATGGACGTATCCAGCATTGAACTATTGGAGCTTCTGTATGAGTTAAGGGCTGAACTGGAACCAATATCACAAACATGAAGTCATGGAGATGGAGGAGGATGATGAAGAGGAGATATACCACAAGCTGAACACATGGTGACTTGGCTGAGACTGGAAACTTAATGTTTAGGACTTGTACTTAAGTCTGGACCTGCTGGTCTTGAGTTGGGACTGGACTCTAGACTTGAGAGGAGTTACTTGAGACTTACTTGTGACTTGCACAATGATGACTTTGTCCCACCTGTGGTTGTGAATAAAGAAGAGTCAGAAGTGATGAGATCCTCAAAAGAGTCTGAGGTGAGTTGGTGCTGCCTCCAGGACGTTACTGAGACATTTGAACCAGCCAGGAGTGACGACAAAGACACAAGTCTGAACATCCACATGTGGAAAATACATCCAAATGTTGGTTATTTAACTAGGAAGTCTAGTGGGACATAGATGTCCAAGAGGGAGCAGCTTTAGAAGATACTTCAGAATCCCTGAGACTTTGTTGTGACTTTAAAAACTTTACGACGAGAATGGGATTTGTCCATCACCTTCACCTCTCGGTCACCTCGTCTCCTTCCTGGTGGTTTCTCCACCACAACCACCAGGAAAATGGAAACCTGCAGACTTTCCAGTTAACGTTAGTGATTCCTGACTCCTCACCTGCTCACCTGCCTGGTAAACTGTGAAGTCATGATGGTGACATGAGGGTGTCTTTGTTGGGGGAGGAGACATCACTCATCTTTAATGTGCTACTTCAAATCTCACATGGTCAACATAAAAACAAATGTTTTTACACTGTTTGAACCTCACATTATTATTATTAATTACTCAGTGTAAATGATTTAACAATGTTGAATTGGAGAGAAGCAGTAAAAAGAAAATGTCCCAGTTTGAAGCAGAAGATGAAATCAGACGTTGCATTAAGGTCCAGTTGTAGAAGAACTGAAGAACCAGTTGAATGAGCACAGCTGGAGTTGCATCCTTAACTTAATGTCTTAAGTTTTAAGAGCTTTTTTGATCTGACTTTTAACTAATGTCTTCTATTTTATCCTGTTTTAGACTTTCTATGTTAGATTTTCTGTTTAGCCCAGTTTTTAACACATTTTTACAATTTATACTGGAAATCTGAAGAGTGTCTTTTGTCAGACAGAAAGACTTTAGAGGAACAAAAACCTGCAAAGTTTAAAGAACTGAGCAGCACTTCCTGTCATGTTGAAGAGGAAGAAACAGTCAAAGTTACTCCAGAACTTTTCAAAACTTTTGAAAACTTTACATTTATAAAATCATGAAGAAAAGAAGGTACAAACACTTCAGACTGCAACCTGAGTAGCTCAGCTGGTAGAGCATCACACTTTTAATCTGAGGGTCCAGGGTTCAAGTCCCTGTTCAGGTGGTTTGTTCACACCTGAATCAGTATAAAAGGCTCATCTTACTTAGATGTCACATTTAAAACAAGAAGATTATCAAAGTGCTCTTAAATTAGAAAGAATTTCTCATTTAAACAATGGGAACTGTTTTTGGAGACTGAAGAGATTTGACTAATATTTGATGGCCCAACCCACATTGTCAACTCTGCTGCTCATCCCACAAATGCACGTTCCTGACAAATGTGTCACCATTAAAAAGGGCAGTAAACTGGCTTCTCAACTGACTTAAATATTAAATACTAAACAGGTTAATTCCACCTTTGTTATGTCATGCTGACCACTATACCACCAATGCTGCGGGAAACAACCTGAAACCTGTAATTGATGAAGTTCTTCTAAGAAGTAGCTGGTCTTCGACACAGCTTCATCCTAGATCTGCTGCTGTACACCTACGCTGCAGGGGGACACCACCATGATCCACTGACCTGCAGTCCCACCCTCTGACCATCCCAGTGTTTACCTCCACCTGGCTGTATGGATGTGTCTGTTGGATACCTGCAGACATCCTGACCTGCAGTCCTCGTCTCTGTGGATCACCAACTAACCAGGTATCAGTCATATCTACATGGAAGTCTTAGTTCTGCTGCTGACGGATGGTTGTACTTATGTATCTTGTCTTTTGTACCTTTGACGGGGTGTCTGTGTCTCTCCTCGCGCTGAAACTCCTTCTTTACCCAGCTGGTCTTTAGCAGCACGGTCCCCACTTATGATCCAGGTCCTGATCCAGGTTTCTTCCCTCTCAAAGGGGAGTTTCTCTTGCCACTATTTGGCTTAAGGTTTTTCTTCCACTAGGGGAGTTTTGCTGTTTGCCGTTTGCTGAAGCCGATTGCTCGGGGGTCATGTTCTGGGTCATGTTCTGGGTCACTGGAAAGATCCTAGAGACACCTTGTTTTGTAAGGACGCTATATAAATAAAATTGAAATCAATTCAATTGAAGTCTCAGAATCAACAAGCAAGAACTGAATGGTGACACATTTAAACCACAAAGTTCTTCCACTTACTAAAAAAAATAACTTTTGTTAAAGAATAAATTCACACTGAATTGAGAGGTAACGCAGGCAAAACTCGGCTTCAACAATCAGACAAAAGCACAAAGAAACTTAGGATTGAAGATCAGACACATGACTTTTCTTCCCTGACCGGGAACTGAACCCGGGCCGCAACGGTGAAAGTGCCAAATCCACTTTTTCAATTTTAAACCCACATCAGGAATATAGGGTCAAAGTCAAGGTCGGGATTTTATTCCGGTTATAGAAACATCTTTGAACCAAAGTGTCCTCTATTTCACAACAGCAAAACAATCCTTTGATCTGGTGAAAAAACCTTTAAAATTGTCTTCAGAAACTACGATTGTCATCTTATGTCATTGAAAACTTTGTGAAGTGACAGAAGCAGCGTCAGGATGTCCAAGTGGTGGAAGGCGCCAGACTCCAGGACCGACTGTTTCCTTCAAATCCCACTTCTGACAGTGACTTTAACACACATGCAGCCAACTGATGTGTAAAGTCCTTTCTGGTCTCTGTGGATGTGGGAGCATCACTTTGAAAGGGTCTCTGACTCTTCCAGGTGAAACATGGACACACTTACATGTGTGACAAACCCCCTGATATAATCAACAAAGCTGTTGTTTGGAGACAGTAACGTAGATGGTTTTCTAAAAAGACTATATTTAGCACCACTTCCAGGAGAAAGGGGAAGATACAGCTCTGGGACATATCTGGGAATCAAAGCCAGAACTTCACACACTCTAAGTGAGAACCAGACCAACAAACTGATGAATGTCACATCATCAAAAGTAGGTCTCAAGTTGAACGTCTATTATATTTTTCAGGTTTGTACTGAGAAGAGCGACCAGAACCCCACTTGAAATGAAACTAAACTGAACTCGTCCCAGTTGAATGAAAACATCCAGATGCCAACACTTGTGTCCCTGATGGTCTAGTGGTCAGGATTTGGCGCTTTCACCGCCACGGCCTGGGTTCAATTCCCGGTCAGGGAAGAAGAAATTGTATTTTAGAACTGACACATTACAAGAATATGAAATGAATGTTTTCATAGCAACATTATTTAAAGAACAAGATCACACCGAACTGAGAGGTAAAGCAGCCAAAACTCAGCTTCAGCAACCAGACAAAAGCACAAAGGGATTGAGGATTGAAGAACAGACACATGACTTTTCTTCCCTGACCAGGAACTAAACCCGGGCCGTGGTGGTGAAAACACCAAATCCTGACCACTAGACCACCAGAGACACTTGTGACAGGCTCTTGAAGGGATTTCAGCTCCCTGCTCAAAGTTCACTTACTTACAGAGACGTTAAGAAGTGATTTTCAGTCACTGTTTGTCTGCAATCTGCGTCTTTAGTCCAGTTTCCTGTTGGGACACAGTTCGTAGACGAGACAGGTTTATTTGTAAGACACATTTTATGTACAAGGACATTAAAACTGCTTTTAAATAGAACTTACAGCGAGATTCATATTTTTGATGTCATCAGTGACATCACATGTCTTTAATTGACATTCCAAAGCTACATGGTAGAGTTAGTATTTAAGCATCCGTCCTTGTGTGGGTTTGAACCAGGAACATTTCAGTCAACAGCTGAACGTGTGCATCCATTGTACCACAGAGACATAAGTCCTTTATCTGGGTGTTTGTGGTCTTCATCTGAAACCACCTCTTTATCGGTTTCTTCTGCTACGTCTGATCCCTGGGAAGGAATAGTTGAACACGTGCAGAGCGTTCAGACCACTTTCAGTCCAGTTGAACGTTTCCATGCTGGGATCCTCCTTACATCAACCACATTATCTGGATGTTTTCATTCAACTGGGACCAGTTCAGTTTAGTTTCCCAGTTCAAACCTGAAAAATGTGATAAAAAACAAGAACATCTAAACAGTTGTTCTTGTGTTTTACTTCACTGCTCCAGTATTTACGTGGAGAAGTTTCCATATTTTAAATCTGATGTGACAACATTATTTTTTTCATGTGTTTTGAGTTATTTATTCAGATTTCTATTGTTACTTTTGTATATTGTGATGAGTGTTTTTTATGACCTCGAGAACCATCATCCGTTGCGGGAGCATTAATGGCTCATTGGTCTAGTAGTATGATTCTCGCTTTGGGTGCGAGAGGTCCTGGGTTCAATTCCCGGATGAGCCCCAGGACATTTTGCGCTTGAAACAGGATGACTCATTGCAATAAAATGCTAAATAAACATCAGCATATTTGATAAATGCTGGAAACCCACATGTACACTTGATAATCCTTCAATCCAAGATATGATTCTGCAGATTTATCCACATGCAAATAACATCTGTCCTCTGACTCTCTGTAAGTGCTCACATGTTGAAAAATCCAGTCACTGAGGAGGACAGGTGTTGTTTGAAAAGAAGTGGCAAAGCGTACAGCAGCTGGTATTCCCAGGAAGTCTCCCATCCAAGTCCAAACTAGATCTGCTGCTTAGTTTTCGAGATCAGACCATAAACATGGTTTAGTCATAAACAACAAGTGCAGCTTCACAACTGTCTTTGACGCCACGTCTGCTGTCACGTTTCTGTTTTTCATCTTAACCAAACAACACAAACATCTGTATTCTAGTCATATCTAGTCATTTTAGGACTGAATCACTTCTTCAAATAAATGAACTGCACTCATGAAGTTCATTTATTTAGGCACAATCATTCATCTTTAATGGCCCCATGAAATCGTTCTGAACAGTTAGAATCTCACCAATAAAACTGGTGAAACAATTTACACTCATTTTATTTGGGTCAATTTTAACCACTACTGTAAAACACCTTAACATGAGTTAAGTTCTATTTTTTACATATGTAATTACTGAAATAAGTTGGCTACATTCTAACTTTTTATTGCTTTAACTGGTTAAAAATGTGCTATTTAATTTATACACAAAAACACATTTTGGGATCAATATTTATTGAATCAACCAAATGGAAATACAAGACAAACATTTCACGTTCAACAGTTCTGTCCAAGTGGGTCTTAAACTCTCCAGACTTCCAGTGGTCAGTGTCTCAGGATAAGACGCCCCGATTTATTTTCAGAGTTGGAGCTCATTTTCATAGACTGCTGAGCTTCCCTCAATAAAGAAAGTTTGAGTCCTCACAAATGCTGCATTGGCTGGGAATCAAACAGCTTCATCCTAGATCTGCTGCTGTAGACCTACGCTGCAGGGGGACACCACCATGGTCCACTGACCTGCAGTCCCACCTTCTGACCACCTCAGTGTCTGCTGTCTACACCTGTTTATACAGTCGTCTCTGTAGATCACCAACTAACCAGGTATCAGTCGTATGTACATGGAAGTCTTAGTTCTGCTGCTGATGGATAATTATACTAATGTATCTTGTCTGGGGCAGCACGGTGGCTTAGTGGTTAGCACTGTTGCCTCACAGCAAGAAGGTTCCCGGTTCAATTCCCGGCCCGGTGGGTCTTTCTGTGTGGAGTTTGCATGTTCTCCCCGTGCTCGCGTGGGTTTCCTCCGGGTACTCCGGCTTCCTCCCACAGTCCAAAAACATGCAGAGTAGGTTAATTGATCTTTCTAAATTCTCCCTAGGTGTGAATGTGAGTGTGATTGGTTGTTTGTATGTGGCCCTGGATAGACTGGCGACCTGTCCAGGGTGTACCCCTGCCTTTCGCCTGATATGCGTCGGGGTAGGCTCCGACAGACCCCCGTGACCCGGAAACGGATTAAGCAGGTACAGATAATGGATGTATCTTGTCTTTTGTACCTTTGACAGTGTCAAGAACATTGTCTAATAATGAATAAGAAATAATGAATGACAGCCTTGTGATGTCACTGATGACATCACAAAGAAGAATGTGCTTAATAACAATCTTCAAAGTGGAGATCTGTTATCAACATCACCTGACACCAGACACAAACCTGTTCACCAGCACACCAGAAACACGTTCTACTTAGAGGAGAGAAGGTTAGTAACATACAGCTCTGGGGGTCGTCCGGGAATTGACGATTTCAGTTTTTTCTGAGTTTCACTGGAGAAAATTGTTTTGCATCCACACACTGATCTGTTTGATGCAGCGACACAATGAATCTACTACTACTTCCTTTTTCTTTTCCTTCCTGCACTTTGTGTTTGGAGTAATTTATTTATTGTGTAGCACAGAGGGTTTGGGAGTATCGTCACTTCGATTCTGCGTTTGTATCTCACATGTGGTAGAATTGACAATAAATGTGACTTTGACTTACATTTATTTTAACAAGTTCTTCACTGGTAAAATCACAGCATACAAATGTTTTTGTTGGTTGCTTCACATCAACACCACAGAAACGCACGGAGTATGTGTGAAGATAACTGTCATGTGAATGTGCGACATTTTTCAGCTTTGCACCGCAAAGATCCGGCAGAACAGCGAAGAAAGAAGTGTGGATGAATAAAATGCTGGACTGGGAGACGACTGAGTAGAAACGGAAAGATTTGTGTGAAGATGAGAAGACGGTAAGATAATATAAAAATACTAATAAATAAAAATGGTAAAAGGTTGAGTTAGTAGGTATACGTGGTGTCGAGCGTTGATTATCCTGGTTAAATGCACGTTGTAGTTGATAATGATGATGATGATGTAAAGGAGTTGTCCCAGTTTGAAGTGGTTTAAGCGTGTGCAAAACGCTGTAGATGGGACGCGAGTTACTGTGTGTTAGTATGCAGACTGACATGTGAAAAAAAAAGTGTGTAGACAGAGAGGTTCGCGCTTTGTTGGGTTTGCAAAAGCTTACAGCACCCTGTATTCCCAGGTCTAACCCTGCTTAGCTTCCAAGATCAGATGAGATTGGGCGTGTTCAGGGTGGTTTGGCCATAAGTAAGAGCTCCATGTTGAAATGGCTGTTATATAGTGTTGAACATGGCCTCCCACCACGTCTGCTGTGTATAAAACGGAGGTAAAAAGTGTGTCTTCAACAGTCACGCGGTGCTCCGTCAAAAGTGGATGTGCTCGGGTCCAAACGGATCTCAAATCCTGCAGCCTGCCGTGTGTCAGTGTGTTGGGATGACACGCGCAACTTCACTCCTACATTTCCACGGCTGTCGTTTTGTCACATTGTGCTGCATTTTGGACACAAAAGTCTCCAAAATAACACGCTGTCAGCAGGAAACAGCTGACATGGCGTTGCACAGCCTACAAGTGGATAAACTAAAGAAATAAACTATATTATTTACCTTTTCATTTATTTTGTTTGTTCCTTCTCAAGAAGAGGACTGACATGCTGGAGATTTGATCTTTTCAACATAAGCAGCAACATTTAATACTCCGTCTGTTTACATCACTTGTGATATTAAGAGCATTTTTACTCCAACATGCAGTAATATAAGTGACATCTGTCTACATTCAGTTCATTTCCTGAAGAAACAGCTGTTTCAGCAGCTTTTGCTTGTGGTGATGGTAAAGTGATGAGTACAGCCGTCCTCCAAGCAGCTGACTCACGTTTGAATTTATTACCACTAGATTAATAACCACATTTTTCACCGTCTCCCCTCCAAGTACTAATCAGACTCCCTCCGGTTTAACTTCTCAAATCAGATGAGATCAGACGTGTTCAGGCTGGTCTGGCTGTAAACGACCAGCACGGCTTCACAACTGTCTTTTAGACAAACACTTACTACGTCTGCTGTCACCATTCTGTTTTCATCATCATGACCAAACACAAACATGTGTATGATGTCATTTCATTACTGAATTACGTTTTTAAGGTGGCGTTTGTTGGTTGTCATAAAATTACAGATACATACTGCACTTGTGTTGACTCCGCCTCCTGGGATCCTGTGTCATTGAAAGAGTTTTACTTAAAGGGTGTTGAGGTGCTGCTGAAGGAGTTCTGGTGATTTGGTGAGTTTCTCATGTTTGTGTTGCTGTGTGGTTCCTTGTTTTTATAAGATGACAGTGGGACCACCAAAGACCAGGTCCTGTTCAAAACCACAATAGTTAGATTACCAGGACTAACTAGTGTAAGTGTCATAAGTTACCTGGTCTTCTAACTTGTTTTCTATGCAGTCAAGTTCACGTTCTTACGTGATTATTATCTGATGTTCTCACTAGATGGGGGACGGCGAGTGGACGGTAAGATGAGGACATTTGTCAGCACTGACGTTTGGTCCTCAGATGCTGCACCAGACCAGCCCCGAGACAGAAAAATTGCATCATCTCTATCAGAAGGTCAGGTGCAGTTTCTGGACTCTACACTTATACATAGTTTGTTGCTGTCAGCTTTACACAGATTTTACACAGATTCTCCAAATGTCTCAAAAGAATGTAGCTTTTTTTTATTCAAAAGTTTCTTTAATGTTGGAGCCAAATGATCAACAAACAGCAGTTGGTTTGGCAGTGGGCAGCATGTCCATCACCGTTATCTTTCTACAGTCATATGCAAAGGGAACTTTGGAGGTTCCTAGTTCCCAGGGGACCAGGGACCTGGGGTCAAGAACACTACAGATCCCACAGTGGAGCTGAGGACCGTGATGAGACCCAGACTAAAACAGCCAGAGGACGTTTTGGGGTCAACCTTTATAACTGACTGGAGACCAGCAGAGAATCGTCCCCCCAAGACCCCAACCGGATCACTGGGATCAGTTCAGTTCAGGGGTCCTCCTTGGACACCAGGTACAAATGAGTCAACCTCTGCATTAGTAGCAGCACAAACCCCTCTGGTCATGTAGGATCCAGACCATCCAGACTTGTACATCTGCTGTCTTTCACACTGCTTCCTGAGACCCTGAGGACCTCCATCCTACCTGAACAGCTGTTATCTCCACTACAAATGCAAATTTCTCTTTCTTTTTCTTTATTTCCTCCTCTTTGTGGTCCAACTCATGTTTTAGTTTAAGTCATTTCTGAATCAGAGAAGCAGCTATTTCAGCCTCTGCTGAGACCCAGAAAGGTGAAGAAGAGAACCTTGATGTTCTTGAAATCCCACTTTTTACCTACATTTTCTTTTCCAACATTTGAGATGCTGTCATTTGGCTGGAAAACGTAATGCACTACTCAAAACAAGGTGTTATCCTTGATAAGTGTGTTTTGAGGTAAACATCTGGTTACATTTTACAGCAGAAACTGATAACGAGGTGTTCTTACGTCTCTGTGGTCAATGGGGGAGTGTGTTTGGTTGTTAACTGGAAGGTTGGTGGTTCAAAACCATCTAGGGATGAGATGCTCTTCTTTCTTCAATCAAGTTAGTAGGTTGTTGACCTTAGAAATGTTGCTTGAGTGTCTTATCAGCATCTTTGTAAAAGATTAAACCGAGCTTATTGTCAGTTTTTCTGTGTGTGCATAGTTACACATTCTCGTGGTTCTTCTGTTAGAGTTGGATCTTTCTGGGGAAACTTCGGTCTTGAATGACTCATTCACAGATGACGGATATTTCAACCCACCAGCTCCAACGTGAGGATTCTGTAAGTGTCACTACACCTGCTCTTTTAGGACGGTGGAGGAGGCTGTTTTCATCTGTGGTTGTTGATTGTTTCTGTTTTTTATTTGTTTTTGTTGCTTTTGATAAATGGGGAATATGTGTGGGGTCGTTTATTTATTTATTGTTCTAATTGTGTATTTTTCTGTTTGTTTTAGTGCTGGAACAAACCAAAGTTCATATCTCCACATTTTGTGATGACACAATTTGCAGATGAGATGTTTTGGTGAAGCACCGATTAATTGTTTGGTGGCAACAATAATCGATCACCAGGATCCTGTCTGCTAGTGAAGACATCAGCGGGAGAGAAAGACGAAGGACATGTTTGTTTAAATCATCTGGACAGAAACAAATCATATTTATTTGCTTTTCTGGTTTTTCTAATTGTTTTATAAGGTGCCAATGACATAACAAAGTCCATCAGAGTGATTGGATCAATTTGTGAAAATAATCATTATTCGGTGGGTGGAGGGTCCAAGACACTGTCAGGTATTTAAACAAGCAAGTTAGAATAATGTAACCAGAAGTAAGAATCATTTGATCATTTGTGTTATTTACATGATGAATAAAAGGACCACATCCCAAACAAATGCAGCTGCCGAGCAGGTTTTAGCAGCTCCTCAAAGTGTCCGTTTTTCTCAAAAGGTTTCTTCTCTCCCAACATTCCAGTATCCATAAGGTGGACTCCACACTCAAGGTTAAAACCAGCTCATCTTGGAGCACCTAAGTACTCCCCCATTGAGCACAGAGACATGAGAAGACCTCTCTGGGTGTTTTGGTCTTCACCTGAAACCACCTCTTTATCAGTTTCTTCTGCTACATCCAATCCCTGGAAAGAATTCAGTCCAGTTGAACGTTCCCATGCTGGGATCATCCTGACATCAACCACATTATCTGGATGAGTATTGAATGATGCTGCTTATGTTGAAAAGCTCTAATCTCCAGCATGTCAGTCCTCTTCTTGAGAAGGAACAAACACTAACCGTTGTTGGCAGGATTTGAACCTGCGCGGGGAAACCCCAACGGATTTCGAATCCATCGCCTTAACCACTCGGCCACAACAACCAGATGAGTCTGTGTTCCAGCGACACTTGTTAGAGGGATGTTACTTGTCTTCAGTCAGGTCTTCACCCACATCGAGCCATGATGAGGACCTCTCTGTGCAGGCAGTGCTCAGCCACCTACAAACGTCTGCAGCTTCTTCTCTTTTTCAGCTCAGAGGTTCAGAAACTCGATGGAAACAATTTTATTTTGGAAGACGTGAATCGAGGAGCTGAGGAGGGAACCAAAACCAGCACAGTTGACCTCTGTGGCCATCAGAACACAAACATCAGCCCCAAAAGTCCAGGAGCCAGGAAAAGACTTCATGGCTCTAAGTACACCGACTATCAGGTAAAACCCCAGGAGGGAGAAACCCCGAACCACTAACCACAAAACAAAGAGAACAGGGAAGTTTCTGTTTCAGAACCGGAGTCAGAAGATGACGAAGACAGTTGATATAACCAGAACTCCTTAAAAGTTCAAATAATCAATAATCCCAGGAACAGGCAGAACACTTTCCCAGCGTGTACTCTCATGTTTCTCTTGGAGACACATGAGGACGTTCCTCGGGTTTGTGCTGTGCAGGTAGTTCTACTGTTCTACGGCATCTTTACACAGTCAGGATGGCCAGGTCGCAGTCTGCCCTGGAGGCGTGGGATTGATTGATTTATTCAAATTTCTATTGTTACTAATGATTATTTTAATGAATGTTGTTTATGACCTCAAGGACCATCATCCTTTGTGACATCATTAGTGACATCACCTGCTTTGGATGATGCGAGATGAGTTTTCTATTTTTCTTTTTCTTTTTTGTTTTTTAGAAAAACATTTTTTACTTTAAATCAGAGTTTTGTGGCTTGTTGGTGGTATGATTCCGGTTGTGGGTGCGAGAGGTCTCTGGTTAAATTCCCGGACGAGCCCCAGGACTCTGTGTGGTTTGACCAGGATGACTGATTGTAGTAAAACACAACATAAATAAATGCTGTAAGACATCATGTGAAATGGAAGCTTCTTCATCTTTAAAGGGGTTTCATAATCTGTCATTTGGGGACAACTCATATATTTCATTTATTCAGTTTAACCGTTTATAGGCCCTGCAAAGTGACTTAATTCCTATTCACACATTCACACCCTCTTATTTTAGACTCTGTGTGTACAATATGTAGCACAACGTCACAAGAACACACTGATTTTCAGGCCTTCAACTATTTTCAACCCATCTTCATATAGTTGATCCCAACTACACTGTTAGAAAGGATCTGTGATTTTAGTTTGAAGGAATGTTGTCAAGCTGGGAGAAGTCACTGGCCATGTTTATATATGATTGAAGGTCTTCTGTGATGTCTCAATACTGACATGCAGTTGTTTTAAAGCAAGGCTGGTTGGAGTTGGACAACAGTGAGGTGACAAGTGACGAATAGTAAAAACTGTTGTCGTAGCAACCAGACACAAACATGCTGCAAAGGTGAGAAAATGAGGAACAGCAGTAAAATGAGATGGATTTCAACTCTGGGACTCTTATAAACCACTTCCTGGTGTAAAACCTCTCTCATTGACAACAACAGCAGCAGGTAAATGACTCCGGTCTACAGGACCGCCGTGGCGGGTGGAGGAATAAGTGCTCACAACTTGTCTGTATTTTACTTTAACAGGTTCAAAACTTCAGAAAATATAAAACAGGCATATTTAGGAAAAGTCGGGGTGTGACAGACGTGTAGATTATGTTTGTCTCACATGTAAAAAGTTCCTGGTCTGAGTCGACCAAGCTGGATCTCTGGATCAGGACTGACCAGGTTACAGGTGAACAGAACAGATAATCCAGTTTCATCTTAGAAGAAGTTCATGAAGGACGCTTCTGTGTGTGTCAATGATGTCATATATGCCAGTCTTCACTCTGGTCCAGCTGCAGCATTGAGAAGCCTCTTCAGGAGGAAAACAGTAACTGCTGATGGTGTCTAGAAGAATCATTTGAATCCATCCACTGTACAAAACACATGAACTCCTCGTCGGGGAATCGAACCCCGGTCTTCTGCGTGACAGGCAGAGATACTGTCCACTATACTAACGAGGACTTCTGCAGAGATGCAGATCACTGCTCACAAGGTATTTGTACAAATCCAAGCGATTATGCGGCGATATTGAGACACCCATGAAAATAATTGAACTTAATAACTGAACTTCACGCTGCAGCTGGACCAAAGTAAAGACTGGTTCAGAGAGGATGATATGACATAATTGATACACACAGAAGCATCGCTGATCAAGTTCTTCTAAGATGAAACTGTGCTGTGGATTATCAGTTCTGTTCACCTGTAAACTGATCAGTCCTGATCCAGAGTTCCAGCTTGGTCCACTCAGACCAGGAACCTTTTACATGTGAGACAAACATAAGAACCACAACACTACAGAACTGTGCAGAAGGTTCTTGATCATGATTCAATTCATTCACTCAGTTATTTTCTATACCTGCGTAATCTTATTCAAAACTCTTCTAGACGGGGTATGTACAGGTGTATTTAAATGCTGGTCCAAACACTTAGTACAAATAGTTTTCACAACCTTTGTGCTTCATGAAGTTTTCATGGAGCCACTAAAGGTTAAGGATTGAAGCTGTATGATCTCAGTGCTCTGTTACTAGGCCTGTTCACATGTTGAAAACATTTCTTCGTACGCTGAACCACAGTTCTCTCTGCTGTTTGAAAAAGCTTACAGCACCTGGTATTCCCAGCCGGTCTCCTCTCCAAGTACTCACCAGGTTTGACCCTGAAAAACTTCTAAACTCAGATGAGGTCAGGCATGTTCAGGGTGATATGGCCGTAAACAAACCCCGGACCATCAAATGCTTCTTATATAGTGCTGAATATTTCACAATAATTTCATATAATGGTTGCTGTCCAGTGCTGAAATCCTGGACACTCCCACACTCATATTTGACAGCAGGACATGGTTACAGGAGATTCTGCCTCCACACTGCAACATCCCTCCAGATTGAACCAAGATCAACAAAAGCTCTACTTGTATATTATTATACGCCAGTGCTGAACTAATGTATATTTCTTCTTCTTCTTCTTCTCACCTGTGTCCTCATCATCACCTCATCTGTTTCAGCTGTTATCCTGCCTAATAGAACCCTGCACAGACCCGGCTCCTCGTGTAGTCTTGTTTCATCCTCATTATTTATGAGTCTAAAACAACTTACTTGCGTCTCTGCGTGCGTCTTTATGCACAGTGTTTTGTTATTAAACCCAACTTTAGTCACGTCTGCGCTCGTGTCTGCCTGCTGTTTTCAAACCTGAAAGATGGTCTCCGGTGGATGGATGGATGGATGGATGGATGGATGGATGGATGGATGGATGGATGGATGGATGGATGGATGGATGGATGGATGGATGGATGGATGGATGGATGGATGTTAACATGTTAACATGTTCCTACATTTTAAAGTTAGTTGGTTATCTAACTTTTAAGTAACACAATAAATACATTTTTTTTAAATTTGGATCTGAAGTTGTGCGAATTCCTCCAAACCAGTTAAACTCACATTTTTGTACATCTGTGTCAAGTTGATGTCGTATCTGCATCATAGTTGTTGTCCTGCTGCCGAGGCGTCAACGACCTTATTTTACCTGCAACAGACCACAGTCACATGATCTCAGTTTGGAATCAGGGAGGATTTGTGATGGAGAGCTGCACTAACGGCTGTCCACACTTAACACCATCAGCCTTTAAAGCTACTTAAAACCCAGTGAATGAAATCTGAAGAAACATTGTCTTGGATATATTTCAACTGTTGCTACACTTTTCTAACTTTAATTTACTTTTTGACCACATTTTCTTCACAACATCCTCTGCAACTCTGTAACTGATGCAAAAGTGATGTGATGCAATAATCTGTAACATAATAATTAAACCCCACTTCAAAACTTTACACTTCCACAAATATTAATTTGAGAGTCAACACAAGTGATTCTGAACCCGAGTAAGATTTAATAAACATTGTTGCACACAAAACAGCAAGCAAATAAGTTTACGCTTGGCTCAGACAATCTAATATATTAAGGTGATGAAGGCAACATCTTCCTTCATTTCTTGATTGTGGAACGAGTGGAAGTTTGAGCTGAGAGAAAATATCCAACAGAACAGTGGTGTCGGGCCTAAAAATGATTAAAGACTAAGTTATAAAACAAAGCCAGCAAAGGAGGGAGCCTGAAAAACAACAACAAAAGAAAAAGAGAATTATCAGTTTGACGGTTAAAAAAACGGTGTAAAAGTTACCTGCTGACGGTGCCAGAAGGCCCCACCTGGTCTGAGTGACCCTCCTTTCCATTTGTAAATGAGATGGATCTCATCCACCACGATCCCTGTGAGATGGTCACGTAGGGTCTTGGTGGGCAACACGTGTCACCATATCAGGTGCAAAAGCCAGGATTCAGAACTGTGAATATCAGCTGGTATCGGACACTTTGAATCTCTCTTGCGTTGTGGATGGCGAGCTGCAGGACCGAAAGTCCAATATTGTTTGTCCCCGTCACTTGGTTCCCATCAGAGCGATCAGTGCTGAGACAGCAACCACCGGTGGGCGTCGACTAACTCCACTTTAGGATAGAACTTGAATAGTAGTGATTGTAAGAGTCACATCTGGAGCTGGACAGAAAATGTTTTCTCAACAATCCGAATCTCAAGACATAAAATATTTTAAAAATAATAATAATACAAGCTCTGTTAAAGACATGCACTGTTATGCAGAAATATAGTTAAGATAATGTCACATTTTAGTTGAGAAACAGAAGAGGATTATGCTGAGGTTTCTGTGTGGTTCCTACCAGCAGCATCTCTGAGAAACCACGTGGTACCACAGACGGTCTGACCTGTGCATGAACAGTGATGGAGGGAGGGAGAGGCCGAGCACACAAAGATGCTCAACACTGACATCCAGTGGCAGCTCAGCTGTGTTGCACACATTTGTTTGTAATGTCATGTCTGCTTTGCTTGTGGCATAAGTGAAACCTTTTTATGAGCAGGTATGGAGAGAGGAGAAGGAGCAGTAGAGATGAAGAGTGCAGCAAAGAGAAGGGACACCGTCAGAGCTGGACAGGTGAGGAAGAGGAGGCTGCCAGAGAAGACACAGATTGACCTCATCTGTCAATTTGCTAAAACAAGCCGAAATAGAAGCAGAATGTGAGACATGAATTAAACGTAGAAGCATAACAAAGAAATTCACGGTCACTCTCCAGCATTGTTCTGGTCACCACAGCTCCTGTGACAGACTTCTAACTTCACTGATCCAGAAAACCAAACTCAAATCAAACTGATTTCATGGAGGACTGGTTTGGTGTGCAGATTTTGTGAGTTTCAGGTAAGGATTGAGCATTGCTGCATATCACCATCTAATATTATAAACCCTACTTGACTGCTGAGGTGACATTTTGACTTCAACCTCTTTTACATGTGAATGGTGTAAAATAGACCACCAATGTCCAATCTGACTAAAAGTTCATATAACAGACAACAGACTGACCATCAGAGGACTAATCCTGCAGGTTCATTTACAGATGTTGGTTGCAGAAGCTCCAGTTATGTGTGCAATCATGTTTAACAGAAAATGACTCGGTGCAACTGCCTTTCACTGAAGATCAAGTTTTTAGAAGAAAATGTTTTATGTCACCAACATGCCTCCACAAAGATGTGAGGAACTGCAAATTTCATACAGGAAACAATGAAGTTACTGGTGTAAAAGGAGGCTTTTGCAGCTGTTGAATAAAGGAGAGTAACATGATAGCCGACCACCAAAACTGTAGCTTCACAACTAGAAGTTCTTGGTTCAAATCCCAGCTTGGACTTTTCCCTGTGCTGGCATGTTTTTCTCCAGGTTCTCTGGTTTCCTCCTATGATCCAAAAACATCAACGTTAGACTGATTTGCTGACCTAAACTCCTTTCACAAGTGAGTGTGCAGGTGTTTATCCAACTGCAGCCCTGAGATGGACTGAAGATGCACCCAGGTTCTGTCCTTTACTTTTGCTTGTTGACAGCCAGGAAAACAGCCTGAAACGCACCAGTAGACTCCTGTGATCCTGAGCAGGATTTAAGCGGCTTCATAAGATGGACGAATGGATGATTTACATGGCATTTCTCATCTAAGGTTTCTTGTAATCCTACTCTTGAACTGTTTTACTGTCATCCCATAATGGACATCAAATAAATATCAAAGTTCACTAGAAATGTATTTTTGAATAACGTGAACACACACACACACACACAAACACGCACACACACACACACACACACACACACACACTTAAATGTGACCCAACAGTACTTTGAACTGGAGCTCATGTTTAGAAAACTTTTCAACATAATGCTTCTCCAGATGAAGAACAATGATGAAGAAAAACTTCTCTGTTTGGAAGTTTAGGGTTTGTGTGTTTCTGACATGTGCTAAATGATCAACTCTGTTCTTACTCCAGACACAATGACTATCTTACTATGTGTAAGACCATTCTGGTGTGCTCGTTTGAATGAAGAAATGGGAGAATCTCCTGTCTTAATTAGGAATATTTATTTATCATCAGATTAAACAGAGTACTCTGGGTCACTAGATGTTTCAGATGCCCAGTAATGCAAGGAGTTATAATTAGCTGCAAAAACAAAGATTGGTCACTAGATGGAGACCAAAGACCACAAATGAAATAACCTCCAAGTGCTCATCATAAACTGAGTTGCAGCAGGTTGAAACTAAACAGAGGATGGACTGCAAAGACAGCAGAACTACAACCGAGGACTCACATGACGGTCACATGACTTGCGTCGCGACACGGCACTGAGAGAGGGAAAATTGAATATGCGATAAAATTAATCTTTACATAAAGCTAATACATCGCAGATCATTTATTTTCTTCCATTAGAAAATATATTATTCTAATCTAGCAGCTTTATGCTGGAGGAGTTGACGGAACTTGAAGGCTATATTGACGGATATTTCTATAAGTTTAATATGGATCCCGACGCCGCCGCCGCCGCCGCAGCTGATTCAAAAAAAAAAAAAAACAAAAGGAAGAAGACTTCATCAACTGATACAAGCGATCTTCCAACTGCTGAAATAGAGGTTAGTATTCTAGACTCTATTAATACAAAGCTGGATCTGCTGGTAACTTTACACAGCGAGATTAAAGAGCTGCGAGCAAGCCTGGAGTTTGCTTACGGCCACATTCAAGAACTCCAGCAAGCTAACTCGTTAAAGGTCCACCACCTCCAAGCCACCGTTAAAGGTCTCGGAGATAAAATGGACAATGTTGTCAAAGAGAACAAAACGATGAAGGAAACGATACTAGATTTACAGACACGAAGTATGCGAGATAATATCATAATTACCGGAATACCTGAAAACCGTTCGGAGAACCCGGAAGAAGTCGTTAAAGACTTCATGAGAACACAACTGAAACTCCCAGCTGAGACTGTTGATCATATCGGGTTCGACCGCGTCCACAGACTAGGAAGACCCAACAACAAACCATCCCGCCCCATAGTCGCTAAAGTAGAGAGATATAAAGATAAACTGACCATCAAAAGTCGTGGTAGAGAGCTGAAAGGTACGAACTACGGAATTAATGACCAATTTCCTCGAGAAATTAATGAAAGACGCAAAGTTCTCTATCCGATCATGAAAGAGCAGAGAAAAATCAATAAAAGAGCCTACATAATAGTGGACAAACTTTTCATTGAGGGGCAGTTGTACCGAGATACTAATAGCACCCCATGGCTATTCTAATATTCTGATTAAAGCAATGATTAATCATAAATTCAAAACCGCTGTAAAATAATAGTACGTTATGTATGAACTGCTATTCTAATATTATGATTAAAGCAAGGATTAATCATAACTTCAAAACCGCTGTAAAATAGTTATGTATATAAGAATAATTATAGGCAGGTAAAAATTTAGGGAAAGAGGATTAAAAAAAAAAAAAAAAAAAAAAAAAAAAGGGTAATCTCTTTCTCAGTGCCACCATTACATCACAATATGCACTTGTATGCACTGCACCTGGTGTACCATTTGGCATGGGCACCACACTTGTTTTCTCATTTCTTTATCCTTTTTATTATATGTTTTCTTTTCTTCTTTAACCGCAACTCTAAACACACACACACATTAACACCCCTCAAATATATACACACAGATATGCACACAACACCAAGACAGGAGTCGTCTATAGTACTTCATGACATTAAAATTAAGAAGTATAATGCAACCACTTAAAATAATTTCATGGAATGTGCGCGGATTCAGAACTCAGGAAAAAAGAATTAAAATCATCAACCACTTAATAAAACACAGAGCAGATATCTGCTTCTTACAAGAAACACATGTTACAGAAAAAGAACTCTCAAACATCAAACTTGAACGATTTGAACAAGTCTCTGCCTCCGCATACAATAGTAGACAGAGAGGAGTAGCAATACTCATCAATAAAAATATACCTTTTACGCATCAATCAACAGTAACAGATCCAGATGGAAGATTTATTATAATCAATCTCTCCATCAACCAAAATGTCTTCACCTTGGTCAATATTTATGGACCAAATAATGACGAGCCTTCCTTCTTTCATAACTTATTTTCATCAATAGAAGATTCAACAAATCTAATTATTGCAGGAGACTTTAACGCCATTATTAATTCAAAACTAGACCGCTCAAATCCACAATCTTATAGAAATTGTCAAACAACTGAAACCATCAAAAAATACATGAAACACTACGGACTTGGCGATAGTTGGAGAATAAGAAATCCTTCAGCGAGAGAATACACTTATTACTCCTCTGTCCATCAGTCTTTCTCTAGAATTGATTTCTTCCTCATCAGCAACTCTCTCTCTCAATATGTAACTGAAACTTCAATCCACCCAATTTTAATCAGCGACCACGCCCCCATCTCCCTAACGCTCACACTTCAGATGCAATCTAAACTTAGCAAAAGATGGTACTTCAACACATCACTTCTGCAGGATACAGAATTTGGCGACTTCATAAAAAAGGAGTGGTTGTTTTTTCTGGAGATGAATGACCTCCCAAATACCTCACCATCATTGTTATGGGAAACAGGAAAAGCATACATTAGAGGGAAAATAATAGCATATGCAACAAATCGGAAAAAACAACAACAGAGAATAGAAACGGATCTAGAACAAAATATCAAACAATTAAGTGAAGATTATTCCAAAGAGCCGTGCAAAGAAACTAAAAACAAACTTGATAACTTAAAACTACAATATGAAAGCATTATATACAATAAAACACAATTCCTTATACAACAACTTAAATATGAAAATTATGAATACAGTAATAAAATTGGAAAATTCTTAGCAAACCAGCTGCAGCGTAAAAAAGAAAAGTCAACTATCTCTTCCATCACCAATTTTTTAGGAGAGGTAACTCAGAACCCACAGGAAATAAATGATGTATTTAAGGACTTCTACAGCCACCTATACAGACAAGACCGGCACCCCAAACAATCAGATATAGATGACTTTTTCCAAAACTTAGAGCTCCCCAAATTATCAAAGGAACAAGCAAATATGTTAGACAACCTACTAACTCCTGAGGAACTCTATAAAGCCCTGGAGGGAATGCCTAATAACAAATCTCCAGGACCGGATGGATTTCCCCCAGAATTTTATAAACATTTTTGGGAAATGTTATCACCACTCTATTGTAAAGTTGTTGCTGAAATCCATGCCACCTCAGTAATTCCTCCACAAATGAATACTGCAGCTATGACAGTCATCCTAAAACCCGACAAAGACCCAACTCTCCCATCTAGTTATCGCCCCCTTTCGTTAATAAATACAGACTTAAAAATAATTACTAAAGCCCTAGCCACAAGAATAGAAACAGTAACCCCAGCGTTAATCCACCCAGATCAAACTGGTTTCATTAAAAATAGAAATATATCAGATAGCACCAGGAGGCTTTTTAATTTAATCCATATTGCTCAAAAAAGACAAACAAAATCAATAATTGTGTCCCTAGACGCAGAAAAGGCATTTGACAAAGTGAATTGGACTTTTTTATTTAGTACTCTTCACAAATTTGGATTTGGAAGCTCATTCATCCACTGGATTAAAACGCTGTACACATCCCCTCTGGCCACCGTCATCACAAACGGAATCTCATCACAAAGATTTACACTTCAGAGAGGAACCAGACAAGGATGCTCACTCTCTCCGTCACTTTTTGCTATTTTTATTGAACCCCTTGCAGCAGCAATACGACAAAACCGTCAAATTAAAGGGATTCGAGACACGATATCACAACACAAAATAAGCCTTTATGCTGATGATGTATTACTATATCTAGAGGATCCAAATAAATCTATACAAGAGACTTTGAATACCATTAATAATTTTTCAAAAATCTCAAATTATACCATAAATTGGCAAAAATCAATTATACTACCACTTTCAGACAGTGTATGGGACTCTGCAACTCAAAATAACTCTTTGCCATTCAGAACTGGCAACATTAAATACCTGGGTGTTAATGTTTCTTCCAGACTATCAGAATTATTCAATCTAAATTACATCCCTCTACTCCATAAAATAACACAAGATTTAAAACGATGGACAAATCTTCCACTTTCACTAATGGGTCGAATAGCCTCAGTTAAAATGAAGATATTACCACAAATGAATTACTTATTCTCAGTACTCCCAGTTACCCCCACTGATAAATGGTTCAGCTCAATTAACTCATTGGTAACAAAGTTTTATTGGAAAAATCAGAAGCCCAGGATTAGTTTAGCGACACTACAAAAACAGAGATCAAAAGGAGGCCTAGAAGCCCCGAATTTTCAATATTATTACCTATCGACTCAAATGCAGTATGTAATCAAATGGATCCAAACAGAAAACCACAGCTTATGGAAAAACTTGGAGCAAAACCAATGCAAGGATATCCCTATTTCTGACTTACCATTTCTTCCAACATCGATAAAGAAGATGCCTCTTTTTGAAAACCCCACAATCAACTCAACTCTGAAAGCCTGGTGGAAGACAATAAAGATTACAAAGTCTTCCTTAACACCTTGTCAATTAACTCCAATCTGGCATAATCCTGACTTTCTGATATCCAAGAAACCTATTTATTTCCCATCATGGCAACAGAAAGGTATCACTCATCTCCATCATCTCTTCACTGACGGCCACTTTATATCATTTGATTCGTTAGCTCAGAGATTTGGTATTGAAAAACAACAGTTTCTACATTATCAACAACTAAAATCTGCAATCAAATCAAAAGTAGAGATCAACTGTGACTTACTAGAACCTTCACTATTTATTGAAGAAGTAAGAAAAATCACAAAGGTCCAAAAACTGGTTTCTAGAATCTACAAACTTATATCCAGTAACGACACGGAACTAGCCCTCCCAATAACCAAATGGAATAACGACCTAACAACCACTCTCAACCCCGACCTTTGGACAGACATCTGTAATAATATATTCTCTATGACAAAAAACACAAATCTACGACTTATTCAGTATAAAGTAATACACAGGACTCACATCACACAGCGGACAATGTTTAAAATGGGTCTAGTCAACACAGATATCTGCCCCCAGTGCACCCTGGGTAACACAGATGATTATTATCATGCCACATGGTCCTGCCTTCCTGTCTATGGCTTCTGGTCAACAGTGACAGAAAAACTATCAACGTTTTTAAGTTGCAGAGTCCCTTTATCTCCGTCATTATGTTTACTGGGTAACTTTCAAGAACTTGACAATTTCCCAATTAAATATAGAAATCCAGTTCTAATTTCTCTAACTATTGCCAAGAAAGTAATTCTCCTTAACTGGAAATCTAAAACCTGTTTACACATCAGTCACTGGATAAACCTCATAATAGAATACATATCACTAGAAAAAATAACATTTACTAATAAAAGCAAATTAGCAGCTTTTACTGATACTTGGAAACCTTTTCTAGCTCATTTTAAAATAAAATGAAATACTGGGCCTGGATCTCTGCACATTCCATTATACATTCCATTATATATTATATTTTACAGAATAGCTTTACGATCTATTCTAATTGAGAAATTGATGTACTATAAACCTCTGGTCTATCACCGCAGGTGATGGAATCACTTTAGATGACCTCCCTAACCCAAAGGTGCCATGTGCCTGCTCAGCTACTGAGGGTACGGGTCGCCGTCAGTGGTGGTCCCCTGCGTTCCCGGACTGGGGGTTGGGGGAGTGCTGGGAGGTGCGGGGGTACTGGCGGTGCACCGCTGCAGGCCACCTGGCCCCGGAGCGTTGGTCTGGGAGCCTCCGCTCCCTTCCTCTGCTGCCGTCGGTCGGGGGGTGGGGGGTGCCCGCCTGCCCGGGGGGTGGGGAGCCGAGGGGGGGGGGGGGGGACTGGCCTGGGGTTGGCTCTGGGGCAGGGCTGTGGTGGCCTCCGGGTCCCTCGGGTTGCTGTCGCTCTTTTGGGGGGGGGGCCCCGGGGAGCGGGGACCGGCGGGGGTGTCCTGGTGGTCGTCGCGG
This sequence comes from Xenentodon cancila, assembly GCA_014839995.1. NCBI lineage: Eukaryota > Metazoa > Chordata > Actinopteri > Beloniformes > Belonidae > Xenentodon > Xenentodon cancila. Next base: position 637,833 of record CM026202.1, read on the forward strand.
CTCCCTGCCTGGACTGCTACCCCTCGAGCTGTCCTGTGGATCCCTGGGCTGCGACCCCTGTGGCTGTATGGGGCTCTGCCCTTGTCTTGCTGGTGGGACGGGGGGGAGGAGTACCAACAACTCCCCCCTCCCCTTCCCAGGCTAAGCTCCTGTCAATCCTTTTTTAAATACACATCACTAGACAAGAGCACAACCACACAGGGGCACTTGTCACCTCACTACATCCAGACACAGGACCGGAGGTGCCGAGCTTGGTTGGGGGCACATAAGGGACGAGAGGGGGCGGGGCAGGAGTGCACAGTCACCTCTCCATACCATCCCCTACGGTCGAGAGGCGGCAGGGCAGGAGTGCGCTGCCGCCTCTCCATACCTCCCCCAACTCGTGCCCTCCTTTTAATGCACCCCTTCTTTTAATGCACCTTAGCACACCTTATCTGCACTTAGTTTACATGCACAGGTTTGGTAGCACACACTCACTGTGTCCGATCTGGAACCCGGAACACAGCCTAAACCTAAATCACGTTCACACACGGGTAGGGTGTAGGTCCAAGGATCTGGCGCTAGCTGGCCTGGGAGGGGGTAGAAAAGACACCTGGGGCTGCCATGGGTAAACCAGCGCTCCCCTGTCTCGCCCGCCGGGCAGAGCCCAGATCTGGTGGGAGGAGGGCCGCTGGGGCTCGGCCTAGGGGCTCATCGGGGCTGGTTTGGGGGGCGGGGGGCTGGGGGGGGCGCTGTGGCGGACGGCCTGGGGGGCTTCTGCCGGCCTGGCCTCTCTGGGCTCTCCCTCCGGGAGGGGCGGTGGCCCGGGCTGCTGGGGGGCCGGCGCGGGGCGGCCCTGGACTCCGTCCTGCGGGTCTGTCTCCTCCGCTCGGCTTCCTGCCGTCGGGGTGGGGTGGGACCCGCCCCTCTTCCCGGACCGAGTGGCGGGGAGGATGATTGGGGTGGGGGGGTCCCCGGCTCCACCCATTACTCGCTCTCGGGGCTGCTGGCATGTATCGATCCGGCTGACCGGTCCGCCTGTGGCTCCTGAGCTGCTTTCCCGCTCTGCCGTCATGGACAACGTAGGCGGCCCTCGGCCGGGCGTCCTGTGACCTGCTGGGGCTGGACCGGTATATGGTAACTGAGGGGGGGGATTTCGTACACCTGGGGAGGGCTGCTGCACTGCACTGACCCAACACACCGGCACCAGCGGTGGTCCAACTTGAAATGTGATTGTATCATGAGCAGTTGGCCAGCTGGTGTGGAAGGTCAACATCACTGCCAGCTGTGGTTCTTTAACTCTGAATCTCTCAGCTCCTGATCATCTTGGGGTGTTACACCCAACACAACAACATGCACTCACCCACACTACACTACACACACACACACACACACACACACACATCACTGAATCATCATAAATAACACAACATCCACCACTACCCTCCGCTCCTTTCTCTTTGCACTTTGCTGTTTGTGTTTGTTGGTCCTCTTTGACAGAGTTCAGGATTAGTGGAGTTGAATAATGGGCTGTTGAGAGGATTGGTGTGGGACACTATCACCTTCACTTTCACTTATGCACGGGGGATAATTATAAAAAAAAAAAAAAAAAAAAAAAAGGTGGGGCTCAGATGATGTGGGACTTTGACTTGACTGCCTGTCCAAAGTAAACTGATGAGCCCAAGAAAAAGAGAAGAGAGAAAGAAAAAATAGAGATATAGAAAAAAAAAAAGAAAAAAAAAAAAAGAACTACAACCGAGATGCATCCTGGGTAATGTCAGAGTCAGAGTCAGAGTCAAGTTTATTGTCAATTCTACCACATGTGAGATACATACAGAGAATCGAAATTGCGTTACCCTCAAACCCTCGGTGCTACACAATAAATACATTTTAAACACAAAGTGCAGGTTTAAAAGAGACAAGAAACAAGTTGTGACATGACAACAACAGTTTTTCGGTTTGTTTAAAGTGACATGGTGCAAAGCAGGCGGTCCAGTTCTGCCAAAATACAGATACTGAGATCAGAGTGAGTGAGGGGGGGGCAAGGCGGGAAACGGTGGAAGAGAAGGGAGAGTGTTCAGTGTCCTGACAGCCTGGTGGACGAAGCTGTCCTTCAGTCGGCTGGTTCTGGCTCGGAGGGTCCGCAGCCTCCTCCCTGAAGGCAGCAGACTAAAGAGGCTGTGTGACGGGTGGGTGGGGTCTCTCACAATGCTGAGGGCTTTGCGAGTCAGACGGCTGCTGTAAATGTCCTGAAGTGAGGGGAGAGAGACACCAAAGATCTTCTCAGCTGCTCTCACGACGCGTTGGAGAGATTTGCGGCAGGTTGCGGTGCAGGATCCGTACCACACGGTGATGCAGCTGGTCAGGATGCTCTCGATGGTGCCTCTGTAGAAGGTGTACCTGATGGGGGCCGGGGCTCTGGCTCTTCGCAGTTTGCGGAGGAAGTAGAGGCGCTGCTGTGCCTTCTTGGCGAGTGATGCAGTGTTAACAGTCCAGGAGAGGTCCTCTGAGATGTGGACACCCAGGAACTTGGTGCTGCTCACCCTCTCCACAGCAGCACCGTTGATGGTCAGAGGAGCATGCTGGGTGTGTTGTCTCCTGAAGTCAGCAACAATCTCTTAGGTCTTCTCCACGTTCAGGGAGAGATTGTTGTCGCTGCACCACTCAGCCAGGCGGCTCACTTCGCTTCTGTAGTTTGACTCATCGTTGTTGTTGATGAGACCCACCACAGTCGTGTCGTCCGCAAACTTTACGAAGAGGTTGGAGCTGTGAATCGGTGTGCAGTCGTGGGTCAGCAGGGTGAAGAGGAGGGGGCTCAGCACACATCCCTGGGGGGCCCCTGTGCTCAGTGTGATGGTGCTGGATGTGTTGCTGCCGACCCGTACTGCCTGTGGTCTCCCAGTCAGGAAGTCCAACAGCCAGTTGCACAGCGAGGTGCTGATCCCCAGCTGGTCCAGTTTGTGAACGAGCTGCTGGGGGATGATGGTGTTGAATGCTGAACTGAAGTCGATGAAAAGCATTCTTACATAAGCGTTTCTGGTGTCCATATGTGTGAGGGCTGTGTGGAGGGCAGTGGCGATGGCGTCGTCAGTGGACCGGTTGGAGCGATATGCGAACTGGTAGGGGTCCAGAGAGGGGGGGAGAGCAGCCTTGATGTGATGCATGACTAGCCGTTCAAAGCACTTCATGATGATGGGAGTCAGTGCGACTGGACGGTAGTCGTTGGAGCAGGAGGGAGATGACCGTTTTGGGACCGGACGGATGCTGGTGGCTTTGAAGCACGTGGGAACCACCGCCTGACTCAGTGACATGTTAAAGATGTCTGTGAAGACATCCGTGAGTTCTCCTGCACAGTCTCTCAGTACACGACCAGGTGTGGTCTGTACACTGCGTGTAACTAGGGGACCTTTAACAGTTCATAAATGGAAACTAAACTGAACAATGTAAAATAAATGCTTAGATAAGAGTGGATGCATGGATGGATTTTGTCTTGTTGAGCTTTAGTCTGTTGCTGGTAATATTTTAAACTTGATTTAATCATTATTTGGATTTCCTGAATTCTACATTTTAGTGTTTTCTCAAAATTTGTTTTTAAGGCTCCTTTGGACAAAAGCGGTTTGGTGACATGACGATGAGGACCGAGGAGGAGAAGACTGAGACGCTGGAGACACTTTTGACCAGTCAGAATGACATCCCAATGTTGTTGCTGTAGTCTTGTTGATTATTTGGCTTAGGGGGTTCAGACCTATGCAGAACAGCAGTAGGGACAGCGCATCTCCTGGGTATATGCCACATCTGATGGACACTTGTGCAAGTGGCTTGCCATTTGCCTCGAGAGTGGTTTTCCACAGATTCATCGAGTTTGCAAAGAAGGCCCTTACAGTACTGTTGATCTTGTACATCTCCAAGCACTCAGTGATCCATGTGTGTGGCATTGAGTCGTAGGCTTTCTTGTAATCAATCCAGGCAGTGCACAGGTTGGTATTTCGGGACTTTCAGTCTTGGGCGACTGTTCTGTCAACCAGGAGTTGGTGTTTGGCTCCTCTGGTATCTCTGCCTATGCCCTTCTGTTCTTTGCTCATGTATTGCTCCATGTGCCTGCTTATCTTAGTCGCAATGATGCCTGACAGGAGCTTCCATGTTGTGGAGAGGCAGGTTATTGGTCGGTAGTTAGATGGGGCTGCACCCTTTGTGGGATCCTTCAGGATCAGGATCGTTCGCCCTTCGGTTAGCCATTCTGGGTGAGTCCCATCTCTTAGCAGCTGGTTCATTTGTCCTGCAAGGTGCTCATGGAGTGCTGTGAGTTTCTTTAGCCAGTAGGCCTGGATCATGTCTGGGCCCGGTGCTGTCCAGTTTTTCATACCTGAGACTCTTTCTTGGATGTCTGCCACTGTGATGGTGACTGGTTTCTGCTCAGGGAGGTTGCTGTGTTCCTCTCTTAGGGAGACTAGCCATTGAGCACTGCTGTTATGTGCTGCATCCTTCTCCCATATGCTCTTCCAGTACCTCTCAGTTTCCAGCCTTGGTGGGTCTGCTCTGCTGTTATTACCCTGCCATTGAGCATGCACTTTCACAGGTTGAGTTGCAAACAGCCTGTTTATTCGTCTGGCTTCATTGTCTCTAGTATATCTCTTTAGGCGGCTAACCAAGGCTTGGACCCTTTGTTTGGCAGTTTCGAGTGCTTCAGGTATGGGTATCTGGTTGTACCTCTTGGTTACTGGTCTTTTCATTGCACCTTTCTGGGCTCCTGTCAATTGACTCACTTCTCTCCGTGCCGCCTTGACTTTTACCTCCAACCTTCGTTTCCATGGTGGGTCATGTTTCTCATGGTTCCCATGGTTGCCCTATAGCCAAGCATCTCCAGGATCACTGCTGCTGAAGTATATATCAGCTCATTGGTCTCGTGTGATTGTTGTGGTGCTGTCAGTGCTGCATTCACATTGTCCAGGAGACTTTCAGATGGTGCTTCACTTAATCTTGGTAATCGCTGCCGGGGTTGCCTTGTGTTCATTCTCGCCATGATCTTATCTTTCAGGTCCTTCGCTGCCTCACTCAGCGTTATTTGGGCTTGGTACCCAATCTCTGGAGGGACAGGTTGTGTAACCTCCCCTCTGACCTGGCGTCCTGGTTTCCCCATGCAGTTATTCACCTTGCATTTGTGTTGTACCTCGTCAATCTCAAGTTGTGATAGCAGCATGAGTTGTTTCGCTGTCAACTGTGACCGTGGGTTTTGAAGTAACCATTGTGCCCACATTCTCTGCATGGAACCCCTCTCACTAGGGTTACTTGAGTAGCAGCATTCCAGCAGAGCCTGTTCATAGCTCATTTTTTTCCCCCTCGAACCCTGGCCTCCCGTGTGCCAGTCCTGCACCTTACCAACTGAGCTACCCAGCCACAGCTGGGTGACATCCAAGAAAGAGTCTCAGGAAAATTTAGTGAAGTAAAGAAAACATTTAATAATAACAGAAGAAAACACATTTCTATCAGTGTTCCATGTGTGATAATATAGCATAATACAACACACACTCTAAAGCTGATAACTACATTTTGCCACTGTTGGCAAAGAAGAGCACTTTCTTCTCATCTTGAATCTTGAATCTCTCAGTTGTTGTACTCAAGTCTTTAAATCTAGTCATAGTTGAACAGCTTACATCCTGTAAAAATCTGTTGATGGTTTTTAGATTCAAACCCTTTCCCAAAACTAATTACCAGAAGTATTTCTTTGTAACATGTTAAAATTAGTGCCTTCAAACTGAACCCTTGTAGTCAAAGGTGCTCCAGACTGATCACAGACATAGTGCTAATTCAGAGTGAATGCGTTGGTGCCTTTTTAGATAATCTTTCCGGGTAAAAGATGCTCCACACTGATCACATCTGTACGGTTTATCTCCTGTGTGAATACGTTGGTGAATCCTTAGATTACCCTGTTGTGTAAAAGCTGCCTCACAGTCACCACATATGTACGGTTTATTTCCAGTGTGAATACGTTGGTGTATCTTTAAACTGCCTAATTCAGTGAAAGCTCCCCCACAGTGACCACATCTGTACGGTTTATGTCCAGTGTGAATACGTTGGTGAATCCTTAGACTACCTGATGTGGTAAAATCTGCTCCACACTCATCACATCTGTACGGTTTATGTCCAGTGTGAATACGCTGGTGTTTCTTTAGACTGCCTGTTTCAGTAAAAGTTGCCCCACACTGATCACATCTGTACGGTTTATATCCAGTGTGAATACGTTGGTGAACCCTTAGATAACTTGATGTGGTAAAAGCTGCTCCACAATGATCACATCCGTATGGTTTATCTCCAGTGTGAATACGCTGGTGAATCTTTAGATGACTCGACGTGGTAAAAGCTGCTCCACACTGACCACATCTGTGCGGTTTATCTCCACTGTGACAACGTTGATGACTCTTTAGCTGTCCTTGTTGGGTAAAAGCTGCCCCACACTGATCACAGCTGTATGGTTTGTCTCCAGTGTGAATCCTCTTATGTACCGTCAGGCCTGATGAAGTGGTGAGGACTTTCTCACACTGGTCACAGCGATAATTCGTGGTTCTCCTTTTTCCTTTATGTTTCTGCAAGGACAAAGAAGAAGACTTGTTCATTAACTGTCAAAAAGCTGTCAAAAGCTTATTTTGTTTAAATCAAGTTGCAGTGAAACAATGAACAGTGTTATGGTCTGGGGAATCATTTCAACCATATTCTGTTACAACTTGTATTTGATAGCCAGAAACCTTCAGATGAATAATCTGAGCTGCTATTGACTATTGACTTTTACAGTCAGCTCATCTGTCTTTAAACCTATAAGACTGGGGTAGTTACACTTACATATCTCACATTTAGTGTGTCTTGGAGTGCTGTTTTATTCCATCCATTAGTTTGTTTTAGTAGGTGGCCTAGTGGTTACAGTGGTGGGCTTGGGCATGGAGGACCCAGGTTCAAGCCCAGGGCTGCCCACAATGGTAAATCACTGGGGGCCCCTGAGCAAGGCCCTTAACTCCCAATTGCTCCCCGGGCACTGGTTCTAGCAGCCCACTGCTCACTAGTGAAACTAGTTGATGGGTTAAAAGCAGAGACTAATTTAGGTGTGCATCGTACATACAGCGTGTGCATGATGTCCACACTGACAAGAAAGAAAGGAAAAAAAAAAAAAAAAAAAAAATCAAGTAGGACGCGTGCACACAGAAAACTTACAAAATGAATACCACCGGTTATTAGTTGAATGCAGCGTCAGCATTCAACCAAAAACCATCAAAACAAAGCTATTTTCATTGGATTTCAGAAAATATGACATATGTGGCACTGTGACTTATACTTTTTTTTTTTGTCAAATCAGCCCAGAGCTCAGAGATTGCCAGTTCCTTTGAAAAAGAGGCCCTACGACAAACGACATCTTAGGCACAGATAAAGTTTAGTGTTTTTAACTTACTTGACAATTAAAACCCCTAACCTGATACCTGCAAAGTTTGAAACAGAAAAAAAAATGTAGACAATTTGTGAAGGCATGAAAAAAGAAAACAAACTCGCTGCTTGCAGACAGCTAAATTTCGTGGAGAGGACCCAGGTTCAAGTCCCTGCTGGGACAATGGTGACTGCACAATGGACGCCTTAACTCCCAATTGCTCCCCGGGTGCTGTGATAGCAGCCCACAGCCTAGTGAAAATAGTGATGGTTAAAAGCAGAGGTCCAATTTCAGGGTGTATCGTGAGATACACACTGACAAGAATGACGAAGCTTGAAAAGCTTCCAGAGTGAGGATGTCACCCAGATATTTCAGTGGAGCAGAGCAGCTTTCTGATGGAGATACAGATGATGCTTCTTCTAGACCTCCATCTCCTTAGAGACATCAGGTAGACCAAGGTGTCCAAGAGGAACCTCCTGCTAAACCATCTCATGTAGACAGGAGGAACCTGGACCCTGAACAACCTGTCAAACACTTTAATGACATTTCGTGGTCAGAATTCTCTGAAATACAGTAAATCTAGGAACAAGCAGCATACCGCTAACAGCGTGGTGGTTCTGTCGTTTCTCCAAGAGAATGAGAACAATACCGGAGCAGATCTTGACCTGGTTTTGGACAAAAATGATGCGGTGTAGTTTATGTAGTATATAGTGTAGTATAGTGTAGTATATGTAGTAGATAATGTAGTACATGGTGTAGTATATGTAGTATTTTTTTTTCCCCCTTGTCTGTTACCAAATTGATAAGAACCAAAGGAATATCTATATGTATTTTAATCTGTAATCAAGGGGGTTTTTTGTTTATTTTTTTTGTTTTGTTTTTTTTTGTGTGTGTGTGTGTGTGTGCAGTGTGTGTGCAGATGTGTACCCTTCACCGGCCCTAATGACAAAAAAAAAAAAAAAAAAAGAATTGAGGGTAGTGATGTGGTGTTTGAAGTGGAATAGAGTGTTAATAAAAAAGAAGACAGAGGAAAGGGGGAGGAGTGTTCTATTCTCTATTACATATTACACACACACACACATATATATATATATATATATATATATATATATATATATATATATATATATATATATATATATATACATACATACATATACATATACATACATACACACATATACATACACATATATACATACATACATACATACACATACATATGTGGACATGTATGCAGTTATCTAGTACATATCCATATACATTGTAAGCAGAGAAACTCAATTAATTTGTACATCAATGCACGCACACACACACACACACACACACACACACACACACACACACACACACACACACACACACACACACACCAAAGATCAGTGTGTAAACTTCTAAGCATCATGTATGTAAGATACATGTGCACCAGTAGGTAGTTATTCATACATATAAATATACACTGATACAATCATGTGCACCTGTGCTTTTTATATATATATATATATATATATATATATATATATATATATATATATATATATACATATACACACACATATATATATATATATATATATATATATATATATATATATATATATATATATATATATATATATATATATATATACCCATACATCAATAAATACACATATAGAACTGCATCTACATATACACATCTAGTGCATACATATATACATGTATAAACATGCATACATACAAACACACAAACAGACACACACACACATCCAAATGTGTACTCCCACGCACACACACACACATCCACATGTGTACGCGCGCACACACACACACATCTACCTGTGCACCCACACACCCACACACGTGTACACACATACATGTGTGCACACACACCCACACACACACGTGCACACGCGCACACACACACACACACACACACACGTGTACAAGCACACGTGTACACGTATGTGTGTAGTAAATGGTGTAGTACATGTAGTATATAGTGTAAATGTGTATGTGAGTGTATGTGTGTAGTAGGTGTGTGCATGTGCATGTGTATGTATAATATAATATAGTTTATGTAGTATATCTATATAGTGTAGTATATGTAGTATATAGTGTAGTATATGTAGTATATGTAGTATATACTGTAGTATATGTAGTATATAGTGTAGTATATGTAGTATATGGAGTATATGGTGTAGCTTATGCAGTAAATAGTGTAGTATATGTAGTATATAATGTAGTATACATAGTATATACTGTAGGATATGTAGTATATAGTGTAGTAAATGTAGTATAGTATAGTATATGTAGTAGCGTGTAGTATATGTACTATATAGTGTAGTATGTGTAGATGCATGTATATATAGATAGGTGTGTGCATGTGTATAGGTATGTATATATATATATATATATATATATATAGATATAGATATATAGACAGGCAGGCAGGCAGGCAGGCAGGCAGGCAGGCAGGCAGGCAGGCAGGCAGACAGACAGACAGACAGACAGACAGACAGACAGACAGACAGACAGACAGACAGATAGATAGATAGATAGATAGATAGATAGATAGATAGATAGATAGATAGATAGATAGATAGATAGATAGATAGATAGATAGATAGATAGATAGATAGATAGATAGATAGATAGATAGATAGATAGATAGATAGATAGATAGATAGATAGATAGATAGATAGATAGATAGATAGATAGATAGATAGATAGATTTCCAATTTCGGTGTGCATCGTACATACGTGGTGTGCACGATGTCATGATGTAATGAAAACAAAAAATATATATATATAGTGTAGTAAATGTAGTATATACTGTAGTATATGTAGTATATAGTGTAGAATATGTAGTTTAGTGTAGTATATGTAGTATATGTAGTTTAGTGTAGTATACAGTGTAGTAAATATAGTATATACTGTAGTATATGTAGTATATAGTGTAGAATATGTAGTTTAGTGTAGTATATGTAGTATATAGTGTAGTAAATGTAGTATATACTGTAGCAAATGTAGTATATACAGTATATAGTGTAGAATATGTAGTTTAGTGTAGTATATGTAGTATATAGTGTAATAAATGTAGTATATACCATAGTATATGTAGTATATAGTGTACAATATGTAGTTTAGTGTTGTATATGTAGTAGATAATGTAGTATATGTAGTATATAGTGTAGTAAATGTAGTATATAATGTAGTATATGTAGTATATAGTGTAGAATATGTAGTTTAGTGTAGTATATATAGTATATAGTGTAGTATATGTAGTATATAGTGTAGTCAAAGTCAAAGTCAAAGTCAAGTTTATTGTCAATTCTACTACATGTAAGGTTCATACAGAGAATCAAAATTACGTTACTCTCAAACCCTCGGTGCTGCACATTAAATAAATTTTAAACACAAAGTGCAAAGTGCAGTAGTATATGTAGTAAATGGTGTAGTACATGTAGTAAATAGTATGAATGTGTATGTGAGTAGCAGTGTGTAGTAAGTGTGTGCATGTGCATATATATATATGTATAATATAATATAGTTTAAGTAGTATATAGTGTAGTATATGTAGTATATAATGTAGTATATGTAGTATGTGTAGATGTATGTATGTATAGATAGTTGTGTGCATGTGTATATGTATGTATATATAATTAGGTGTGTGCATGTGTATATGTATGTATATATAGGTAGGTGTGTGCACGTGTATATGTATGTATATATAGGTAGGTTTGTGCATGTGTATATGTATGTATATATAGGTAGGTTTGTGCACGTGTATATGTATGTATATATAGGTATGTGTGTGCACGTGTATATGTATGTGTATACAGGTAGGTGTGTGCACGTGTATATGTATGTGTATATAGGTAGGTGTGTGCACGTGTATATGTATGTATATATAGGTAGGTGTGTGCACGTGTATATGTATGTATATAGGTAGGTGTGTGCACGTGTATATGTATGTATATATAGGTAGGTTTGTGCACGTGTATATGTATGTATATAGGTAGGTGTGTGCACGTGTATATGTATGTATATATAGGTAGGTGTGTGCACGTGTATATGTATGTATATATAGGTAGGTGTGTGCACGTGTATATGTATGTATATATAGGTAGGTGTGTGCACGTGTATATGTATGTATATATAGGTAGGTGTGTGCACGTGTATATATGTATGTATATATATATATATATATATATATATATATATATATATATATATATATATATATATATATATATATATATATATATATATATATATATATGTAGGTGTGTGCACGTGTATATGTATGTATATATAGGTAGGTTTGTGCATGTGTATATGTATGTATATATAGGTAGGTGTGTGCACATGTATATTTATGTATATATAGATAGGTGTGTGCATGTGTATATGTATGTATATATAGGTAGGTGTGTGCACATGTATATTTATGTATATATAGATAGGTGTGTGCATGTGTATATGTATGTATATATAGGTAGGTGTGTGCACATGTATATTTATGTATATATAGATAGGTGTGTGCATGTGTATATGTATGTATAGATGTAAATCAGATTGTTACAGAACTGACGAGTCCCAGGAGATGGTGGTGACGTCACACGTGTTTTAGCATCACAATTCAACCCACCAACGTCACCCAAAACAAGCACAACCGTCAGTTGTGCCCGTTCAAAGTTACTGACCTGTAATAAAGTAAAGCGTTTGGATCGTCAGCAGGAGACACACAGACCGAGAACGAGCGGGTACGTGGACCTGAACACTGACCTGCAGACCAGCGGAGGAAGAGCCCGCTGAGGTCCTGCTGCTGGACTCCGAGTCTTGGTTCTGGTCCTGGTTCCTCTCCTGATCCTGGTCGTGGTTCCGGTCCATCTCTGGATCCTCGTTCTAATCCCGGTCCATCTCCGGAGCTTTGTTCTCGTTTGTTCTGCAGTGGAAGCGCTGTGTACAAACCTCCGCTGACAGGAGCAGCCCGGAAACACGTGACAATTCCTTTTTTGCGAGGTTGCGATGTCTTCACTTGGACACCAGATGTCACTGTTTTTAGTTAGACTGACACGTCGCAGCTTTTTAATCTTTTTCAGCACAATTAGAAAGAAAGAGTGTCAGGTTTAAACGACCTAACATTTATTAAACACACAATAAGGAAGGAAGACAAAGTCAGTAAGTTTTTCATACATCATCACGGAGGACGGACAGAGAACCAGCCACATCTCAGCTGCTCTTGTCTCTGTCCGCGCCCCCCTTCTGATGGCCTCTTGAGGCTTTTATTGAAAGTAAGGAGGTCACAGATGACATGAAGATAAGCAACTTGTACAAGATATATTCTCTGACGTGTACAACTATCTTATAAGACAAGCAGTATACCGTGCGTAAAATAACAATGAGATTAAACAAAGAGTGTGTTAAAGTTTAAACCTATCAAAGAGTCATGAAGTTCTTTTTTAAAAACTTGAATAACTTTATATCTTACTTTTTTAACCTTTTTTTTATATATTCATAATGAAACCACACGTCATATCCGGTCTGTGGATGGAGGACATGTTACTTAAACATGTTACACGTTGAATTGAAGGGAGATTAATGAGGAACCAACCAGTACTTAACCATTAGTTAATGATATTTAAATACTTCTCTAATGTCTGCCCATCCAACTAATTAAGTACCTATGTACCTATGTATATCAAGTAGCTATGTGGGTTTTAAGTAAGTAATGGTTGGTAAATGTTTAAGAACTGGTATAAAATGAGGAACCAACCAGTACTTAATCATTAGTTAATCATCAAGTTTTGAATTGGAGTTTCAGTATAATAATAGTTAGTTAATGTTGCTTAATTATTGGGAAGCAAAAGAGCATTTATTTATTTAATCATTACCTAATCTTTAACTGGAACATTAGGTTATTAAAGGTAATAGTTAAAGACTGAGTCAACTTAACTAATCATAAATGACAGAATATTTTATGTTTAATTTTGTAATAAAAAGCACTCCAGCTTATGCCTAATAACAAATCACCAGGTATAGAGAGTTTTCCCCAAAATTTCAAAAACACTTTTGGACTATTCTATAATATGCTATTAATCTTATAAACATAAGATTAATAGCAAAAGGAAGGAAAAGTCAGAGACTAAGAAAACTTCAGAAACTAAAATGATAAATTATTTAGTTTAGTTTTAGTCTTATTGATTAATTCCACACACATCAAAACCATTGTGTAAAGCATATCAATGTTAACACTAGTATGAATCTATAAATAAGTACATAAATATATATATATATAGACATAGACATATATAGACATGGATACACACACATTTAAACATATAAAACCTCTTGAAAATAAATCTATATAAATAAATGAATTTGTTATCAATTTATGTACACAAAATAAACAAATCTATAACATAAATCTATACCCAATTGTCCTAATTTAGCTATATTGAAGACTTACTGTTTTAATGCACCCAAAACATACATGAATTTACATTTTTTTTTTCATTATGCTTAGGCTGACTGGTCTTCCACAAAAGTTTGGTGACCACGAAATGGACCTCGTCTCTGCGGGCATCCTTGGGAGAAAATCTTTGACCCTTACCCCACGTAGCCTTCAGAGATGTGGACCTGATGTCTGTTCGGGGTGAGGGCAGTGCACTGCTGGGTTTCCAAAGACCCTTGGTGATTTCTGGGTGAAACTGTTTCATTTAATTATTTATTTATTTTCTTTTAAAACTGTTTCATGGTTGAGTTGATGGACAGAAGGTTGAGTAGATTTTATTACCTTTCAAAGTGCTCTGTGGATTGTTTTAAGATTTTGGGGTTTTGTGCATTTAGTACTAAATTGCTGGAAGATGTTCTGTGTGGTTTCTTTTAAAATTTGCCTGGACTTTCTTCCTGACGTGACACAGTGAAGACCAAGGCAGGCCTGGAAATGAACCTGGGCTTATAGTGACTGCTATTTTTTAATTCAGTGATCACTGTGGCGTGGGGTGCTGGCGAGGGGGTAGAATGAAGCGGGCAGGTGTTTCTGAAACATACATATTACATTTTCACACACACACACACACACACACACACACTGTGCACCCCAAGAGCACCCAGACCCCCACCCAATCCCACTATGCTGCACTCTGATACCAAAACCACCCAAGCCCAGTCCCCCCACCAGCCCTCACCCAACACCCCACATGGACAGTGCAAGAGAAGAACCAGGAGGTCCCCCAACCCTGTTTGGCCTGCACAAGACAACACACCAACACAAGCACCCAGACCCCTGACAGCAACACCCACAAGCCATCCCAAGCACCACCCACCCCACGAAGGAAGCACCACTGCTGGGTTCGGCAGCAGGGTCACAGTGGATGTTTGGGTGGGAAACATCCCCCAGAAGCTCTATGCAACATGTTCTGAGGACTTGTAAAGATGTCTGCTCCTCACCATCGACATGTTTTTTATGTCATCATTAAACTCTGGAATCATCAACGGTATGCAATGTCATTGATGACGTCATAAAGGAAGTTGTGAAAATTAGTCATCAAGGTGAAGGTTTCTTGATGCTTTTAATATTAACACCGTTGTTTAGGTTTGTACTGGGAGGATCCAGCAGTGAGAGAAGATTGTGATTGCATCAACAGATCACTCTCCAGTAGTGAGTTCCTTCTCTTTATTGGCAATGGAATGCATCCACTCACTCAAGCAGAACATTGGGCCATGCAGGCATGTGTTGAGGAAGCGCTCAAGAAAGGATTCAACCCCCCAGCCACATCTCCAGCGGCTGCAGGCTTCTTCTTTGTGGGCAAGAAGGTGGTCTCCGGCCCTGCATTTACTACCGGTGGCTGAAAACTGTCATGGTGAAGTACAGCTACCCACTCTCTCTGGTGCCTAACACCCTTGACCAACTCCTTGGGGCTACTGTTTTCACTAAACTGGACCTCTGTAGTGCTTACAGCCTTGTACACTTCCAAAAAAGACGAGTGAAAGAGTGCAATCCTCACCCATGCAGACTACTTTGAATACTGCGTAATGCGGTATGGACTGGGCAGCGCCCCTTAGATTTTTTTAGAGTTTCATTAATGATGTGTCACGTAACATGCTGGACAGATTTGTCTGTCCAGCAGGAGAAAATGGACAGAGTGAAGGTTGAAGCAGTCACGGCCTGACCAATTCCACAGACCATCAAGGACCTCCAGTGATTCCTCGCGTTCACTAACTTTTACTTCCATTTTATCCAGAACTTTAGGACAGCTGCAACCCCACTCACAACCCTTCTCAAAAGGAACCCACAAGGCCTTGCCTGGATACAGAGTGCATGGAAAGCTTTCCAGAGCCTGAAACACACTTCACTACTGCCCCCATCCTGCATTTCTCCGACCCCAGTCTGACCTTTACTGGTCGAGGTGGATGCTAGCGACGGTGGTGTGGGGCCGTTCTTTCTCAGCACTTAGGTGAGCCTCTCAAACTCTATTCATGTGCATTTTTCTCCAGGACACTAGCTGAGAAGAATTGTGTTATTGACTGTCGTGCCACAGCCATGTGTTGAATAAAGTAAGAGCCAACATCAACTGTAGGCCTGACCACATGGTATGAAACAAGGACCACCAGGACCACCGGCGGAGTGTAACCATCCAGCTGTTCACCACACCAAGAGGAACGCTGGTCTGTTGAAGACAAAAGTTTAGTTTTCTGGCGGTGGGGTTTTACTCTCTTCTCCTCTTCCTCTCATCCTGTCCTACTAACCCACATGTCCACTCTTTTCTTGGCCATCAGGCCTCTGATTTCCTTTGTTCTCGCTGGGTGTGACGAAATCTCGTCCGTTTACCATTTCTACAATTCACACGTGTATGAATGACCGTCTTGTCAGTCAGTCGTGTTTATAGACTGACGTTTCTGTTTCATTAGTTTAGTTAGTTGTTCGTTTATGTGCAGTTTAGATATCAGTGCTGTTTCACTATCGTTAATACTGTAAATTCTGATTCATTTCAATGAGAGAAGTTGTTGGTGGTTATTTTACACATATTTGTGACATGTTGTGCTTGTAAAGGCCGGAGCTCTGACTCCTTACTTCTGTTATTCTATAGCGCCACCCCTGGTGACAGGCTGGAACACATTCAATAACAGTTATTTTGAGACAGATTGTGCTGTTTAGGTATTAAAACAAAATGATATGGTTCCTCCCATACAGAGTGATCAGGTGGGCACACACATCAACTTCCACAGGTCACCCCGGAGTGAAGCGCACAGCCCACCTGATTTCCCAGAAGTACTGGTGGCTCCACATGGCCTCTAACGTGCTCAAGTGTGTCCATTCCTGTGCTCTCTGGGTCATCACCAAATCTCCCTGTCATCTTCCAGCAGGAAAACTGAGGCCTTGTTTTCACATGTTCGGGAATTTCGGCCTTCCAAGAGAGATCGTTTCAGACCGCAATTCATATCCCAACCCTAGAGGTCATTCATCTGCCGCTTGTGTGTCTCAGTGAGTTTGACCCCCGGACACTACCTGGAGTCTAATGTGCTGGTGGAGAGAACTATTTAGGAGCCCGGAAGGTTTCTCCATGCCCATTACTCGAGAAATCAGCACGACTGGTCCTGTTTCCTGCCCTAGCCGAAGTACACCCAGAGTAAACAAACTCAGGGACACTTGGTCACGTTGAATTTTGATTGGAGTGATGCATCATTCTGGTCCCACCCCACCTGTCACCCCAACAATGAGGGTACGTTTGTCACTCATTTCTGGTTGGAGAATATCAGATGTTCTCATACCCCGATGTCAACTGAAAAGTACCATAATGTCTATTTACAACAACTGATAACAGAGGGAAATCTTAGGATCCCTGTTGTAATGAACAGAGCAGGAACACACAACAGACTCTCAGATAATCATTGTATTGCCAAGTTTATTGATTACTTCTGATTACTTGAACAGTTAGAAAGCAGAATCAAGCCAAATATTAGTTTATGAAGCAAAACAAAGTAAAAACAAAGTCTTCAATGAAACCTAATTGTCTAAATGAAAACAACCCAAAGCAGCTATTAATCACAAAAGATCTCCTGCTTCACATTTTATTTATTTATTTTTTTTTTTCCGAACTGTGAGCGTATGATGCGAATAAATGTTTGGACAACAGCTGATGCTGAGATTCAAACACTCACGCTGTTTTCCACCATGACTGGGTCCAGGTATGTGTATGGTAACGCCAAGTTCTTGTTTCTGTCTTGGATTTTTGTGCTTAACTCCTTAAGATCTCGTTGGAAGGTCCTTATCTTCAATCGGGAACATTCCTCTGTGAATTGTTTGTCTGGGTAGTTGCCAAGATGGAGCTGCAGAGATTAAAGACACTTTTAGTTGTCTTCCACAAACATTTATCAGAAGATAATCTTAAAGGTACTCAGTCATTCTTGTCGTATCAGCTGGATCTTGGTAAGATTTCTGACTGAATCTTCCTCAGAAGTCAGAAACTTTGTCATTTCAGTTAACTGAGGTGACTCTGATTGGCTGTTTGGTGCATGTGCAGCGTCTAGAAGACAGGACTTGAAATGAAGTCACTAAAACGAGCGAGAACATGAAGGGCCTACTGCACTGTTGGGTAGCATGTAGCTACCTTAGCTGCACTTTAACAAAATACCACTTAAACCATAACATTTGGATTCAAAGTTGCAGCTCCACTGGAGGTTTAATGTGATCACAGTGTTACAAGGTCAGGTTCAGCTTATCTGCAGTAAACAATATCTGAGGATGGAGTCTAATGGTCTGTCAGTAGGTGTGAAAGGAGCTGACGGCAGCAGGTTTGGTTTAACAGCAGGTTCCCTGACTGCAGCACCGGAAGTACATGAAGGCACCAAAAGCCCTGTGACCATGTGTCCACTCCCTGGACTTGGACCTGGTAAACAATCAAACATTACTGCTCCTCCTGAATCTTCTCATGATGGTTTAGAGAGGTCAGAGTTAGAGGTCACTCAGGACAGAGACAGTCTTTCCTCAGCAGGACAAATCCAGTCATGTATTGTCATTAATGTAATTTTTCTGTGTGTACGCATTAGTGACTGTTCCTTCTACTGTGTACTGATCCTGATGAATCAGTAACACTGTAATGATGTGTATTTCTGTTGGTCTTTAATGTAGAGTCATCCTGTCTGGGCTGAAATGAGGGTAAATATGCACTAAATGACTGCGTAGCATCAGGTAAATGTCCGATTGTGTCCCAGACTTGCTTTTAAAACTTCACAGCCAGAGGTTTCAGCAAGCACACAGATCTTTAGTGTTTGATATTCTTTAGGAAACGGTAGCTGAGATCAGGATAACCGTCGGCTGCAGATTAAACCACACAAGCCAATAACAGTGTGATGAAGTTTAAGAGGTCACATGACTGTCTGCGTGTTTCTGTGAGTGTGAGCAGCGAGCCTTGGGTCAGTTCTGTTTTCAAAGCTTAGTTTTGTTTGCAGGCTGTGCGTTTTTGTTAAGACAAACCCTGATTACACCTGACCGCTTCAGCAGAGAAATGCTTCAATAAACACAGAGACGCAGGATCTGGGCTTACTGGGTGTTTTTCTCAGTTTGGTGTACAAGAACCTCAACGTTGTTACATTTATTTTAAGGTATTTTAGCTGCTTTTAACATGAGGTTTGTCATGAAGTCTTGTTGACTTACCACATCAATAAATATCTTGCTGAGCAGCCAAACAGCAGACATGGCATTAACTGTTGTTTCAATGTTGGGGAATGTGGCCAGGATTGTTTGTTGAGTCGCTTTCCCCTTTTCGGTCGGTGGCGGCAGCTGCAGGCTGCTGGGGCCGTTGGGCATCCACCCGTAGAAGTCATACTGGAGTGAAACAGAGACAGAGTTTCAGTGAATGATTTGAAATGGAAGCAGGTGAAATTAACTGGTGACATATTTTCATGGTCGATCAATCGTCAACTTTATTTATAAAGCTTTAATTTTTATGATATTACGCTATATTATATATTTATTCTATTACAAACCTAATATTTATTTAAGAAAAGACAGTTGAACAAACAGAACACAACAGAATTTAAAAAAATATAAAACAAAAATAAAAACTAAAAGAACAAAATAAAAAAAAAAAAGCCAACCAAGATCTCAAACTGAGATAAGAAATATGTGTTTTAAGAGTGGATTTAACAATAGGAAGTGATACTATCTCCCTGATATGTAAAAAGAACTTCTTCCACAACTTTGGGACAGGACTCGATAAGTGCGGTCTCCTCCAAGGTTCTTATTCGTCTTAGAAACCGCAAACAAAACATTATCTGCCACTATGGGACAGTGTGAAGGAGTGTATGGCGGGAGAGATACTCTGGTGCAAAACCATAAACCCAATTCAAAAACAAACAAAGGAATTTTGAAATCAGTGCAAAAGCGAACTGAAAACCAACAAGAGGATATTAAAATTGGAGTAATGTGCTCTTTTTTACCTGCACTAATAAGCTAAATTTACACAGAAATTCAAGCTTCCTGTTGATGCAGTAGCTTATTACCACAGCTAGAAATCAGCCACCTGAAGTATTTTTATTAGTTTATGAGCATTTCAGGGCTGCAAATGGTCTCAGCATAAAACAGACAAGCGACGCAGTTGTCAGAAAAAGTATGAAACCCAGTCCTGGCCCAGATGCTTTAGATGTTTCCCTGCTCCTGCACCTGAATCAGATGCATTGCTCATTTTCATACTTATTGAAATCTGGATGACGACCTGATGGTGATTGTTTCATTTGGATCCGCTGTGCTGAAGCGGGAACACATGTAAACCTGTAGGGCAGCAGCCTCGAGGACCAGAATTACAAACACTGATGAAGTCTTATATATTCGTTCACAGACAACTGAAACGTTCTAATTCTGGGTAAAATAGAGAGACTCACCTGTCCAGTGTTCACAGCTGAATGCTGAGCGGAGCAGGTGTACATCACCATGGTAACGAATTTGACCAATTCAGGCCGAGTCTCAAACTTCTCTGGAATTCCTAATCAATAAAAAAATGTATCAGTTGAAGACATTCAGATGACTAGATTAGTGGTGTGTGGTCTACGATGTGAACCTGAAACCTTGTTACCATCAGAAATTCACCCACCTGAGTTTTCATACATAAGGAATCCATGTTTGAACATGTCAGAAATCCAGCTCTTCACTTCATCGTCTTTCTTAACCTGATTGTCATCCTCGTAGTAGAGACCAAGCATTTCCTCCACAAATCTTTATCAAATACAAATACAAAGAGTCAAATAGATCTTCACAACTTTTAGAGGACAAATTTAATGTGATGCCAACAGATCTGGCGTCACAACACTCAGATCAGGTCAATCCAGTTCACTGTAGCAGAAACAGCTGAATGTTTAAATGGCATCAAAGGAAGGACTCATCTGATTTAAAATGAACTTTAGTTTGGTCACCTAAATATTTCTAGGTGACCATGAAAACTTCTAGTAAGTTTTGAAGGTAATTGCTCAACATGCATACTCGTTCGTTCTGGTGAAACATCATCTCATACAGGTCAAATTCAAGTTTTACCACCACTCCCCACAGGTGTGATAGGCTGCCTATTAATCAGAGAAGGATTTCCCTTGTACGTATTATTTTTAGATTCTGTGAGGGAGTGGTTTACTTCACAGTCGTCTTGCCATCATGTCTTTCATAAGAAAAAGGAACACAGGGATGTCTTTTATTTTCCAGATGTCAAAGATGAAAGCCCAGCAACACTGAAAATACTCGACAAGTCTGTGTTTCTTCAAATTACTGCTATTTTTGTATTGAAAGGAAGAAGGGCTTTCTTTAAATAAGAGGCTCATGTTTCACATTTTTATAAGCCTGGTAAGCAAATTGTGTAAAGCAGAAGAAAAAAAACTACATTTTGAGTGTAAATTATGGCAAAAGTATATATTTGGATGGAATTAAAGGAAATCTATTACAAACTGCAAAATAAAATCTCCTAAAATGATATGTTCCTCAGTTCCTCATTTAGTTAAAGTAATTGAATCCTTGTAGAGTGAAATATGGCTTTTGTGCATTTCTTAATGGATTGTCAGATCAAGCAGTAACACTGGCGCGACACTGGCGCGACACTGGCGCGACACTGGCGCGACACTGGCGCGACACTGGCGCGACACTGGCGCGACACTGGCGCGACACTGGCGCGACACTGGCGCGACACTGGCGCGACACTGGCGCGACACTGGCGCGACACTGGCGCGACACTGGCGCGACACTGGCGCGACACTGGCGCGACACTGGCGCGACACTGGCGCGACACTGAGACCTTTTCTCTTTATTACCTATGTCCTCCCCATGGTAATATTCTTCACTAATTAAATATCCATTTTCACTGCTTCATCGCATACATCTTTCCAAAAACCAGACTTCATACTCCCAGCCTTCTCTCTTACCTCCTCCTTATCCAAAATAAAATGCTTGTTTACCTCAAATTTCTTGAAATTAAACAGTGAAAAAACTGAGCTCCTCCACATTGGCACCAAATCATCCTCATCCAAAGTTGACAGCTCCTCCCTTTCCATTGACATCTTCTCAGTATCCCCCTCCCGTCAGGTTAAGAATCTGGGTGTCATCCATGATAGCACACTGTCATTCCACTCCCACATCAGCATCATCGCCTGATCTGCTTACTTCCACTGTCTTAACGTAAACCAACTCTGCCCCTCCCTCACTGTCTTATCACTTCCCACATCGATTACTACAACTCTCTCCTGTTTGGTCTCCACAAGCTCCAGCTGGTCTCAGCACCATGGGAAGCAGAGCGTTCATCCTCTCTGCTCCCAAACTCTGGAACTCCTTACCTCCTGACATCCTAAACATTGACTCTCTTCCCATCTTCAAATTCAGACTCAAGTCTCACATGTTTAAGATTCCCTACTAATTCTGAATTCAAATACACTGCCCTTAATGTTTTTCTCTTATTTTGTTGATTCTTGTTGGGTTTTATGAAAGAAGCCTATATATAAAATGAATTATTACTATAAAATGTAAACAGTGATATTTTGAAAAGTACAAATGGTAAGAGCCCAATACTCATGACCGGTTAAAGTTTGAATGGATCTCTCTTACTGAATGTATGATATTTGTTCTGCCCCCAAAATGCTCAGGATGGGGGACTGAGTTGAAGCAGCACTGAACTGGACTGTATTTAGCTGGATTCACCCTGAAGCCCTCAACTTTCTGTAGTGTCTGGAGATGACTTCTGTTGTGACCGGGCCTTGTACTGATAAACTGAAATAAATGAACGTGGTTCTGAGTAGAAACTGTTTGTAGGACCTGTACATGATGTTCCAGAGCTGCTCTCCATCCTCCTTGTAGTAGAAGTTTGGCACGTCCTCCAGCCCACGATCCTTGATGTCATCTTTTATGCAGAGGGAGCTGTACGTCAGCGTTTCGAGGGATCTCTTCATGATGGTCATCATGCCTTCTCCACCAGAAGCTGCAAACTAGACAGTTCAATCACCTTTAGATGCTTTACGTGACATTGAAGAGGGAAACCCTGTTGAAGTTGGTGAGTCTTTGATACCTTGGTGAAGACTCCATCATCAGATATGAGTAGGCGTCGAGCTAAAGTGTTGATGAACAAAGTGTATCGAATGTGTGGAATGAGAAGCTGGAAGAGAGAAGAAACATCTCATTATTGATCTACTGTAACTGTTTAGGATGTGTTATGTTTACAGCACTGAGATCAAGTCCTAAGAAGCCCTCATCCTTATGTTTTATCAAAATTTAAATGAGCCTCTGTCGTTATTTCCCAGTCTCTTTATGAATATGAAAAAAAAAATAAAATGATAATCTCAGAAGTAGACCCGTATATCTGTTGGCAAATTACTGGCCATTTGCACACAGTCAGTTTGGGTCATCAAAAGACCATGCTGATTGACTTCGGGATAATTCACTGAGGTTGAAGTGGCAGCTGCGTCAAGGAGGACGAAGAACAGAAGATCAGTTGTCACAGATGACATGCTGGTGGAGGTTTGGGGGATCTAGGAGAGATGGGACTGGAGCATTTTACTAAACTGTCCAACAACATCTTGAAGAGTGAAAGTGTCTGAGGATGGAGGAAAAGTGGACTAGTGATGATTTTCAGGACCAAGGTTGATGTTCTCAGCTGTAGCAGCTACTGAGGGATAAAGATGATGATCCACACAATGAAGATCTGGGGGAGAGTTGTAGAAGCTCAGTTAAGAAAAGTGCAGCAGTTTGGTTTCATGACAAGAAGGAGCTCTACAGAAGATCCAGGACATGTCCACATCTAAATATGTTGACAACATAAAGACACACAACATTTAGAATAAATTAACTGGACAACAGAAGTACGTTTTTAGAGAGCTCCTTCAGAACGAGTCCCAGATTGAACTCTTTCTATGGACACTGTCCCAAACAAAGACGTGAACGTCATTGAAACGATGCTAAAGCAACCAGACTGGGATGCCCAACGCTCGACAGTTGTGTAGGTGTTGTGTTGCTGTGCTTCATGTTTGTATCCTGGGTTACGAAGAACATCAGAACATCAGAACGTCAGAACATCAGAACATCAGAACATCAGAACATCAGAACGTCAGAACATCAGAACATCACGCTTCCTCAGCTGCAGGTACCTTGTACACAGGATGCACCATGGGAAGGTTGCGCTGCAGTGACACTGCAAAAACTTCAGCCAGCAGGTGAGTGCGCAGAAGGTGACCGTTGAGTTCATGCAGGTTGAAATCTGCGCTTCGCACAAAGATCTTTGCCAACAGCCAGTCGCATCCATCATCAGGATAGAAGACAGGATTGTCCTTTCCTGGTACCTGCTTCAGCTGCAGAGGAAGTGACAACAAGGGCACAGTTCTGGTTAGGACTGAGGTGGACCAATGAGGATGTTCTCCTGTTTGCTACAGGTTTGTGTTGACAGAAGCAGCGATTCCAACACATTACACCTCCCAGACGTGTCGGGAACGCATGCTGAATAAATGTCCAGAAGAAACTTTCGCCTGTTTGGTTTTCACAGGTCACCATTCTTCACAAGTTTGAGCACTGTTGGTGCAATCTGTCTAAGTTGAATAACTTTTGAAACATGAAGTCTTCTGAGAGTTCCTCCTGCTGGAGGAAACGTCTACTGAAGGTTCCTGCTGCTGAAGGAAACATCTACTGAGGGTTCCTCCTGCTGGAGGAAACATCTACTGAGGGTTCCTGCTGCTGGAGGAAACATCTACTGAGGGTTCCTGCTGCTGGAGGAAACATCTACTGAGGGTTTCTTCTGCTGAATGAAACATCTACTGAGAGTTCGTCCTGCTGAAGGAAACATCTACTGAGGGTTTCTTCTGCTGAATGAAACATCTACTGAGAGTTCCTGCTGCTGAAGGAAACATCTACTGAGAGTTCCTCCTGCTGAAGGAAACATCTACTGAGGGTTCCTCCTGCTGAAAGAAACATCTACTGAGAGTTCCTCCTGCTGAAGGAAACATCTACTGAGGGTTCCTCCTGCTGAAAGAAACATCTACTGAGAGTTCCTCCTGCTGAAGGAAACATCTACTGAGAGTTCCTGCTGCTGAAAGAAACACATTACTGAGGATTCCTGCTGCTGGAGGAAATATCTACTGAGGGTTTCTTCCGCTGAATGAAACATCTACTGAGAGTTCCTGCTGCTGGAGGAAACATCTACTGAGGGTTTCTTCCAGTGAAGGAAACATCTACTTAGAGTTCCTCCTGCTGAAGGAAACATCTACTGAGGGTTCCTGCTGCTGGAGGAAACATCTACTGAGGGTTCCTGCTGCTGAAGGAAACATCTACTGGGGGTTGAGGCAGAATTAAATTAAAAGCACTCACAGCTACCAACTAGGAGCACCACTCGTCGAGGTGAATTTTTCCTGTTGCAGGAAACATCCAGGTAACAAACCTCAAGTCTCAGTCATAGCCGAGCGGTTGTCTCACCTGAATGGCGATGGGCTTCATCTTTCCACCTTCCAAGCGGAGCAGAACAAGAGGAGCCGCCAAGTACTGCTCCTTATTATTGATGATGTTTGTTTTCACTCCGTCCAAAATCTTGTAGTCACACAGGAAAATGTTTCCCTTCTGTTGGGAATTTCAGGAAGAATAACATGATTGGATGCACAAGCAGACATGAAGCTGTGAGGGGTTAAACACGGACGTTTCAGTTTCTACCTCCATCTCCTCCTTGAGCATCACATCACCGCTGACAGCAAAGTTTTCAGGCAAGGTTTTACATTGTCGGATCAGCAAGGGGTTGATGCCATTTAGAAACTGGTAGCCAAAGAAATCATCATCCATCCAGGACTGAAAGACGTAATCTGCAAAAAAAAGTTGATTTTACTCTTCTGTTTTTAAACTCGGACCAGGAAAACCTCCGGTTGACAAACATGGTATCACTTTAACACCCACTGTCCCAACATTTGATCAGCTACATGGACCCGTCATTTCAACACGTGGCCCCCATCCAGGCACAAAAACACAACAAGGTATTATTTAGTAATGTCAAAAACCCTATCCCAGTACGAGACGCAGTACCAGAAACGTCAGTCCGGTGGTGGTCATACAGGGATTTGATATCCCTGATACTAGTCCACTCATTCTTGCACAAGGCCCATTGTTCCAGTCCTAGCTGTATGCCTCTATAAAATAAGAAGAAGTCAGTGATTTGATGACTTTAAATCAATAATGTTCACATGTGTGCAGTTGAGTCTCTTACGCGTTGGCTGCTGTGTATGTTGCTTCAATACCCCTGCTCAGGGAAAATTGCTCATCCGGAGGCAGGGAACGGACACCATCAGCCTTCATGCAGTAAGGAATGTCTTCTGAATATATATCCCAACTGAGAAGATCAGGGAAGTGGAGAGGTGAGTCATTTCCACACAGCAGTGCTGTCCGTTTGACGGAGAGTCTGCAGGATTCTGTATTCTTGTGTAAATGCTGAGGCCATGCGATTGATTCTTGATGGCATATTTGGAGCATTTATTCAAGCAGGGACAGAGGTTTTTAGATCTTCCACCTCATTTCTACATACGTTTGTCTGGAGATGAAGATCGACATCGAAATTCGACTGAAACCTCAAATGCTATGTTCAAATAAGGGCAGTATTGAGATAGCAGTAGATGTTTACTGTGAAACTAACAAGAGGAGGAACGTATGAAGACAGAATGTTGACTTGAGTAAATCTGATGTTAAAGTGGCTCCTCCATAAATACTGATTTATTTTATAGTTTTACATCTGGCAGCCTCAGTTCTTCACTCATTTCTCTGAGTCATTGGCGGGTCTCATCCACCCCTGGTGCCTTGCCACTGAGAAGCAGGACAGGAGCAGGACCCCTTAGGCCAGAGGTCGGTGATTGACTCTGTTGTCGTTTCATCTGATCTTCAGTCATATGTCTTGGACACTCGGGTAAAGAGAGGGGCTGAGCTGAGCTTTCAGGGAAGTCTTTAATTCCCACCTCCTGGAGAACTTCTCCCAGATTCTGAGGGAGGCTGGGTACATTCAGTCTGAGTGGACCATGCTCTCTGGCTTCATTGTCGAAGCTGCAACTCAAAGTTGTGGACGCAAGTACTCTGGTCCCTGTCATGGCAGCAATCTCTAAACCTGGTGGTGGACACTGGAAGTAAGGAATGCTGTCAGGCTGAAGAAGGAGTCCTATTGGGCCATATTGGTCTGTGAGACTCCTGACGCAGTTGACGGGTAGCGGCAGGCCAAGCAAGCCGCAGCTGGAGGCAAAAACCCGGATCTGGGAGGGGTTCACGGAGGCCATGGAGGAGGACTATCAGTAGGCAATGAATATATTTTGCCAAACCATCTGGTGCCTCAGAAAGGGAAAGCAGTACTCTGCCAACACTGTTTACAGAGCAGTTGGGGAGCTGCTGACCTTGACTGTCGGACGGTGGAAGGAATACTTTGAGGATATCTTCAATCCCTCCGACATGCCTTCCTTTGAGGAAGCAGGGACTAAGGACTTTGGGGGGGACTCTTCCATTCCACAAACCAGGAGGATGAAATACAGCGAAGTGTTGCTACCATGGTAAGAGGTATATTTCTTCGTTCTCAGATGTATTTCCCTACACTGACCATCAGGGGCACAGTCTGAACGTCCAGTAGAGTTACAAAAACACGATCATGGAAACAGGTTTTCTTTTGATCCTTGCAGAGGCTCTGAGCTCTTACCGGTAGACTTTTCTTTGCTGCTTGATCTCCAGCTCCCGAATCTTTCTGAGTTCATCATTGTCCTGAAAGCACAAAGCAGCTGAAAAGAGAAGAAACAACAGTCTGTCACATGATGTTGGGGTTTATGTTGGTCTCCTCATCACCTCCTGAGTGCAGGAACATTGCAGGAACACATTACTGTTCATCTTCAGTGACACGTGTTGGGGATCTACAAACCTTTTCCTTCTCTGAAGTAATGCGGCTCATCATCACTGATCCAGTGGTAGATGGGAAAGCGGAACTTCTTCCCAATAGGAGATTCCACCTCAGCAATAGAAGGGAGCCAATCATCACTGAAGATCCACCCAGATTCTTTTTGAAGCTTTATCAGGAACACTTCCCCAAGGTCATCAGGGCAGGATATGTTCCCACTGAACTCCTACAATAATAAGAAAGAACTTTGAGAACATTTAGAGATGAAGCTGATGAATACTTGATCAGTGAGAGTTGAACAGTAACTCTGTCCGTTACGTGATCGTCTGGCTTGGACATCTCTAATCGTTACTAGACAAAGGCAACAGAGTTTAAATTAAAATCTACACAGACTTACAGTTTTGTTGAAGATTGAAATGCAACTGTTGATCACTGTGCGTTCACTCTCCGCCTTTTCTCCCACCAGGGTCACATAGACACTGTTGTTGGTGCTGGCCCACGCCATATCTGACAGGTGAATGGTCACACTATAATCCACTGGCATCTTCACGGAAGAAGAATCCTGACTGGAAGACAACTGTCAGCAATAACAGCAACAATTATCAACATCTGGACAACGATCCAGCAACTTTCAACTGACATCTTAAAATCAGTTCTTACCTGTTTTATTAAGACCAAGAAGTTCTTTGAGGAACTGCTCTGCAGATAAAACTCTACGAATGAGTTCCCTTTTATACTCACAGATTTGTGGGAGTGGTCTGTAGTCAACCCTGATGATGTCCCATTAGACAGGCCTGAACCTGAGATACCACAGAAAAATGATGCAACGATTCCTGGCAAACGATTTTTTCAGTTAATTTTCAGAAGAGTTTGATAAACAAAGTCAAGTTGAGCTGCCAGGATTTGATTAAGTGCATGAATGACTATTAAGATCCTGTTAAACTAGGAAGTACAGAGTCTAATGCTCTGTCCATACTGGACTAAAATCACATCTGGGCCTGCAGTCATTCAAAGATCACACCCCAACATCTGTGTTTTATGCATCACGTAGATTAAAATCACAGATGTCTTCTGTAACTATTACAAATGACCACAGGTGCCCAGACCATTTGAATCCAGTGCAAATGGGTCATAAGAGAGTTTCAAGAGGACTCGAACTTCAAATATAAAATTGCCTAAAGGCTTTCTAAAGAAATCAAAATGAGTTATCGCAGCTGTATCTCAGGAACCCATCACCCCCCTGCTGTCACCTACCTGTTCTACAGAAACCACCTCTTTATGACTGGAACCTGGATCCCTGCCACAAAGTGAAAATGCCCGAAGTGTTGTTTGTTCTTCATTTATCAAAGAAGAAACCTCAACACCACACATTCAACAGGAACTTGGTTTTGTATTAATTGAACTCATTTAGAGTGAGCTGAATTGTCTTGCGGGGTAAATTCAAATGACATTTGTTGATATTTGTTGCTTTATAAATAAATATGAATTGTATTATATCAATATTAAGAACATTATAAGAAGATTAGAAATGTAAACTTTCGTTAAGGATCAAAATAATGTGAATTGAAACAGTTTTGAGTTAGAAAATGTGTTTAATGCAAATTATACATGAATGTTAGTAGAAGGTTCAACAGAGCTGTGTCAGAATAAAAGTATTCAGAGATGATCTTCTGACTATCTGGGTTGGAGCACCTGATCTTTTGAGGTTTGGTTGTGTTTTTATCATCTGGAGCCAGTCTGGTGTTTCTCCTCTGACCTCTGGCATCAACCAGACATTTTCTTAACTGGGTCAACTGGGATTGCAGGGCTGGCAGGGCTGGTCAGGGGGCACTTGGCCACCTGCTGGCAGGACCGGTGGGGCCTCCGGATGCCCAGCTGCCTGGTACACTTTCCTACTCTTTGGGATTGGTCCTGCAGCGGGGATGTCTGGGGCCTGTCTGGGCCCGTCTGGATTCCTCCTGTTCCTGTTGGGATGAAATTACAACCGTTGCTCCGGAGGGCCTGGGGCAGTCGAATACAATCATGTGAAGAAATTAGGACACCATGTGCAAATCTGGGTATTTTGTAACATTATTTTTTTACACGGATTTTTAATTTCAATGTCAACAATACTGAGAGATTAATGTGATATAACTAAACAATTCCAACTGGAGAAAACACTTTTCAAGATATTCTGTAAATATAACATCTGCAAACAGTTTATTCTAACTGAGGAAAAAGTTAGGACAGCCTACCCACTAGTAGCGAGTGTTTCCCCCTTTGGCTGAAATAACTGCAGTGAGACTCTTCTTATAACCATCTACCAGTCTCTGACGTCGGTCTGACGAACGTTTTCCCCACTCCTCATTGCAGATTTCCTTCAGCTGTAAGATGTTTGCTGGGTTTCTTGCATGTAAAGCCTGTTTCAAGTCATCAGCATCTCAATGGGATGAAGATCAGGGCTTTGACTGGGCCAGTCCAGGACTCTCCATTTCTTCATTTTCAGCCAGTTTTTCGTTGATTTACTGGTACATTTTGGGTCATGTTACATGGTCCAGTTCCGCTTCTGCTTTAATGTTCTCACAGATGGTCTCACATGTTCCTCAAGCAGCCCCTGATACACAACAGAATTCATGGTGGATTCTGTGATGGTGAGCTGGCCAGGTCCTGCTGCAGCAAAGCAGGCACAAACCATCAAACTTCCACCTCCATGCTTCACAATTGCTATGAGATTCTTTCCCTCCGGCAAACTCCAGTCTGGCCTTGATGTTTCTCCTAGAGAACAACAGTTTCTTCCTTGCACACCTCCCATGGAAGTGACATTTGTGCAGTACTTTCTAATTGCAGAGGCACTTTCACATCAACAGCAGCCAGAGCCTGGTCCCGTGATCACGGTCCCGTGAGGACATTTTAGGATTTTTGGTGACTTCTTGCGTCTGCTCTTGGGGTGAACTTGCTGGGACCAGCAGACCTGGACATGTTGGCTGTTGTTTTAAACGCCCTCCACTTGTAGACTAGTTTCCAAACCGTGCAATAACTGATTTGAAAATCTTTTTAACTCTTTTTAAATCCCTTACCAGACTCATAGGCTGCTATGATGTTTTTTTTCTGAGGGCCTCAGAAAGCTCTTTTGCTCTCACCATGGTGTTCACTCTTACTTCAACAGTAAGGACCACACTTCTGGCATCAACCAGACATTTTCTTCAAGACAACTGCTGCTGACACAACATTTCACTTTTTCAGGGCTTTCACTGCAAATTCCAGAGATGATGATGAAAGTCGTAGTAGATCAGAAGTGTCTGAACCTCTCAAACCAACAACCCTCTTCCAGTCAGGGGTCTGGAGGTCAGGTTTTTCCTTCACCAACCTTCTCTTAACCGAGAGTCTGGAGGTCTGGAAGTTTTTCCTCCAACAACCTTCTCCCAGTCAGGGGTCTGGAGTTCTGGAGGGGTTTTTTGTCATGCTAATCGGGTTTTTCTTCCAACTGTCACCTCTTTTCCGTCCATGATGGAGCCTTGAACCAAAGTGAAGATTCAGTCTGTTAGTATCTTAACTCTGCTGTTTTCATGAATGATGATTGTATGAACTTTGAATCTGGACTCTACTGGAATGAACTGGATCAGAATCTAATGACAATGAACAGGTTTGGGTTGCCAGAGGGATGTGGACTACACCTGGTTAACAAACAGGGCCTGGTCCTGGTGCTCAGTGAATGAGGACCACTTATGCTGCTCTGAGTTTTGTTTGTTTTCTGTTTTTACATTTTAATTGTTCAAAAGTTTTTCTGTAGTTTAACAAGTGATTTTAGTTACCCCTACCACTGTAACCACTAGGCCACCACTGTTAGATTACATACACATTTTGTTTTAGCTTGCGTTTTTTGTCGATTTCAAGCAAAGAAGACAACAAAGAAATGTGAATGTTAACTGGACGGCACTGAACAGTTGCTTCCTGCAGAAAGAGCTTGAGTCCATTAACTGTTTAATTCACAATGGAACCTGCTGGACACCACCTATAAGAAATGATGAGCTGAAGTCTTTCTGAGCTGTGCCTCTGTCCTGACTCAGGGTTGCATTCCTGCTCTTTTGTTTTGGTAAACACAGAAATGAGGTAACACCAAAGAAGACTCGTGAACTATCGAGGTCAGCAAGCGTTCACTCTGCTCTTTTAATGTAAGGAGAGTTGGTTAATACATACTGGGTACCATCCTAATGGACAGGAGACCCAAGGGGAGTGGTTCAGAAAGGCCATTTTGGATGGTGTACCTGAACCAGTGAGACAGACGATGTTAAACAACCCAGCCCTCCCTGGGAGCGAGGCTCGGTCTGGGAAAAACATTTACACCCAGCTGGAGAAAGATGAGGCTGAGGAAAAAAAGTAAAAGTAAAGGAGCTGCAGACACAAATGGCACCAAGTGGCACCAAACCCACAGGCTTCCCCTCAACAGGGACAACATCCGGTGCCTGGGGAAGGAGATGCACTCTTCTACCAGCAATAAAACACCCCATTACTCCCCCACAACTCATTAAACTCAGAGTCACTATTCTATGCGGACCTGATGGACTGCTGACATCTACGATGGAGTTCTTGCTCTGGAGGGTCCGGAGGGGTTGGGTTGCTGTCCGCGTTTGCCCCGGTCTAACCCCCCCACCCCCACCACCAATCTGGCGAATGCTTTCTTCTGCCTGCCTCTCCGCCCTGAATACAGAGATATTTTCTTGTTCACTCATGGTGGTAGACAGTGGAGATGCACCATGGAGATACATCAGACTCCCTCAGGGTTTTGATCTAACCCCTGGGATTTTTAATCAGATATTAAAGGACATTCTTTCTAGTTGTGAATTACCACAAGGTACCTAATGACAAAACTGAAGAACGTCACCCAGAATGTACTCAGCATGCAGCTGGTGTGCCAAAAATCATTCAGAATTGGAACATCACATTTGGTGATGGGACACCCCTGCAGGTTTTGAAGACACACAGCAGAGTGACGTATGTAAACTCACAGACATTCACTATGACTTAACTCTATCTGTCACTGCATCACTCGCCAAGAAGGCACAGCAGCGTCTCTACTTCCTCCGCAAACTGCGAAGAGCCAGAGCCCCGGCCCCCATCAGGTACACCTTCTACAGAGGCACCATCGAGAGCATCCTGACCAGCTGCATCACCGTGTGGTACGGATCCTGCACCGCAACCTGCCGCAAGTCTCTCCAACGCGTCGTGAGAGCAGCTGAGAAGATCGTTGGTGTATCTCTCCCCTCACTTCAGGACATCTACAGCAGCCGTGTGACTCCAAAGCCCTCAGCATTGTGAGAGACCCCACCCACCCGTCACACAGCCTCTTCAGTCTGCTGCCATCAGGGAGGAGGCTGCGGACCCTCCGGCCCAGAACCAGCCGACTGAAGGACAGCTTCGTCCACCAGGCCGTCAGGACACTTAACACTCTCCCTGCTCTTCCACCGTTTCCCGCCTTGCCCCCCCCCTCACTCACTCTGATCTCAGTATCTGCACCAGGCACTTTTGGCAGAACTGGACCGCCTGCTTTGCACCATGTCACTTTAAACAAACCGAAAAACTGTTGTTGTCATGTCACAACTTGTTTCTTGTCTCTTTTTAACCTGCACTTTGTGTTTAAAATGTATTTATTGTGTAGCACCGAGGGTTTGAGGGTAACGCAATTTCGATTCTCTGTATGTGTCTCACATGTGGTAGAATTGACAATAAACTTGACTCTGACTCTGACTCTAAATATCTGACTAAATGTTCACACAAGCTTTTCCATGCAGCTCCAAGATGCAGACAATAAAACAACAACAATATGAATTCAGTCAAGTTTGTAAGCTGGAACATCCGCAGAATTAAATCAAACATAAAAAGAACAAAAAAACTTGATTATATAAATAAATTGCAGGCTGACATATGTCTGTTACAAGAAACACATACGTCAAAATCAGACTTACGGAAATGAATGACCCCACAGTTTAATCACATATATACTGCTGATTTTAATTCAAGGCAAAGAGGAGTAGCGATTTTAATTCATAAAAACATTTTCTTTACCCACAATGACACATTTGCAGATCCTGAGGGGCGATTCATAATTATTAATATTACAGTTGACAACAACCCAATAACAATAGCCAGTATTTATGGCCTAAACAAAGACGACTCATCTTTGGACGGATCATTTCATATTGCTCCCATAAGAAAAAGATGGAAGAGCAGGAACAAACAAACCTGGAAAAGCAGATTAAAGAATTAGAAATTAATAATGATAATAACATGACTCCTCAAACTCAGTCTGATCTGCAAAAATATAAACTGTAGCTGAATAAATACCTAAATAAAAAAAGTAGATTCCCAATCCAAAGACTCAGACATGAACAATTTGAATTCAGCAATAAATCGGGCAAAAATCTGGCCTGAACCCAAGAAATCAATAATGAATTCTTGAATTTCTATAGAAAGCTGTATTCATCTACAAATAAATCAAACATCAGACTATTTAATCTGATTCATTACTCATCACAAACAAATACCCCACCAGCCATATTTTCATTGGATGCAGAAAATGCATTAAATCTGTCATCATGGATCACTAAGGGCATCACGCACCTTAAAGTTATTTATGAAAACAACACTCTGGTTCCTTTGTCTCACCTTGTACAGAAGTATCACGTAATTCATCATAAACAATGTATTGTGACATGTATGTGCAAAGTACATGTATATATTGATATATATACAACTTTATCTTGATATATGTGGATATACATGAGTATTTAAATACTTCTATATATATTATTATATAGATGACTTTTTAAATACTGCCCCTACACCCCCAAACACTCAGGTATGCAATAGTAAATAGAAAGTACCTCCCCCTTTTCTCCGTCCTCTTTTTGCTTATAAATCCTGGTTGTCCTGTGTCCACCTTTACTCTTTAAACAAGAACATTATAAACTCTTTTTAACACACATGACTCTCTCATGTCCCACCTTTTTCTAGCCTTTCACATTCCACATCCGGTGATTTTACCAGGATATTTTCACCCCTTTTTTTTCTTTCCTACCCAGGGATCAATAAAAAATAGTTAGACTGGTATGAGGGCTGGTGAAGGGAACACACTTGCACACACTTGCACACACCCACGCACACATAAAAAAAACAAAACAAAAAAAAAAAAAAACCTCTGTTGCAGCTTAAAATGCTTATATATGGCTCTTGGGTTCTACCAAACTTGGCATTAACAATTAATATATGTGCAAACAAGGGAAAGAAAAAAAAAGCATGACTGACCGTATGGGGTCAGGACATTCACATGAGTGCCAGGCTCTAGTGGAAAAAGAGACTAAAGTAAGACCTGATTTGGAGGCGGAGTACATTCCTGAGTCAGACACATACACTGGTCGCAGAGTGCTGCAACTCACGAACCCAGCAGAAGCTGGACGGAGATTCAGGCAGGCTTGTTTGAATCCACTTGTAGCTCCGACCTCAAGAAAGGGACACAATAATCCCCTGGTCAAGAGCAGGGTCACAGGGTAGTCTACCCCTGTGATCTGAAGAAAGAAGAAAGAAGAACAAGAGTGTCACATTAAGTTTTGTAATTTGTAATTCTTTGCGTCCGACTGCTAGAAACAATGCTGAATTTATTCAAAGAGTAATCCTAAGTATCACACTTTGAAGTCCTATAATGTGGTGTACTGGTGTGATTAACTATCTGGTACGTGAGACCACAAGGTTGTGGTCACTGAATGGTCCAGGACATCCAGGATAATTCAATTCAATTCAATTTTATTTATATAGCGTCTATTACAACACAAGTTGTCTCTAGGCGCTTTCCAGAGACCAGAACATGACCCCCGAGCAATTATTACATAAACAACGGCAGGTAAAAACTCCCCTAGTGGAAGAAAAACCTTAAGCCAAACAGTGGCAAGGGAAAACTCCCCTTTAAGAGGGAAGAAACCTTGAGCAGGACCTGGATCATAAGGGTGGACCCTCCTGCCGAAGGCCAGCCGGGTAGAGCAAGAAATAAGAAAGAATAGAGACATAGAGACACCGTCAAAGGTACAAGATAGGATACAATAGTAACTATCATCAGTAGTCCAATTAGACTTCTGTGTATATAGGTGATATATGGATAGACGGTGATCCAAGGGGATGAGGACTGCAGGTCAGGATGTCAGCAAGTATCCAACAGACATCCACACAGACAGGTGAAGGCAGACACTGGGATGGTCAGAGGTGGAACTGCAGGTCAGCAAGCAGCTCCTGAGGCTCTGGTCCGCAGGACATGCACAGAAGAGGAAAAGAAGGACCAGACAAGCACAAAAAACTACAAGAACAATGGACCACAATTAAGTTTATGGGATACTGTTAATAAATGAGGGTTGAGGTGAAGAAGAGACAGAGAAGACAAAGAGAAACAGAGAAGGTGAAAGGCACCACTCAGTGGATCATGTTGGTGCCCCCCTGCAGCATAGGCCTATAACAGCATATCTACACCAAAGCTGTTTAAAATGAGCTGCTCTAATCTGGTCCTGCAGCTGCAGCTTTGACTACTGGTCCTGACACATTAAGGTACTAAATATACACTAACTATATGCTTTATTAAACAGAAATGTTTTAAGTTTAGTTTTAAAGGTGGAGGTGGTATCAGCCTCCTTAACCCCAACTGAAAGTTGGTTCCAGAGTGATGGTTCCTGATAACAGAAAGCCCGTCCTCCAAATCTACATTTTGATCTTCTAGGAACTACGAGTAAACCTGCACCCTGAGAACGGAGAGCTCTATTAGGAACGTACGGTACTATCAGGTCTTGTAAATATCGCGGCGCTAGGCCATTTTGGACTTTATATGCCAGTAATAAAATTTTGAATTGGATTCTAAATTTTACAGGGAGCCAATGGAGGGAAGCTAAAACTGGAGAGACGTGGTCTCGCTTGTTGATTCCTGTCAGCACTCGCGCTGCTGCATTTTGGATCAGCTGGAGGCTGTTAAGAGAATTACTTGGACATCCAGCCAACAACACGTTACAGTAATCTAGTCTAGAAGATACGAACGCATGAATTAGTTTTTCGGCATCACTCTGCGAGAGGATGCTCCTGATCTTTGCGATATTACGGAGGTGGAAAAACGCAGTTTTACAAACCTGATAAGTTTAAATGACAAATCCTGATCGAATATAACGCCAAGGTTTCGCACAGTTTTACTGGAGGCCATCGCAAGACCATCTAATCCCTTCCTGAGGTGTTTGGGACCACAAACAACAACTTCTGTTTTATCAGAATTTAGTAGCAAAAAATTTCTGGACATCCAGTCCTTGATGTCCTTAAGACACATCTGAAGTTTGTCTAAAGGTTCTGTTTCATCTGGCTTCATAGACAGATACAGCTGCGTATCATCAGCATAACAATGAAAATTAATGCCGTGGTTCCGGATAATACTTCCCAAGGGCTGCATGTATAAACTGAACAAGATTGGCCCTAGCACTGAACCCTGTGGGACACCATAGCAGACCCTCGTCTGTACGGAAGAAACCTCATGAACATGAACAAACTGGAATCTATCAGACAGATATGATTTCAACCAATCTAGAGCTGTCCCTTTAATCCCAACAACATACTCTAGTCTCTGTAGTAAAATGCTGTGATCTATGGTATCAAAAGCAGCGCTGAGGTCCAGCAGAACCAGTATGGACACCAACCCATTATCTGAGGCCATAAGAAGGTCATTGGAGACTCGAACCAGTGCTGTTTCTGTGCTATGATGCATTCTGAACCCTGACTGAAAAATTTCAAATAGATCATTTCTATACAAATGCTCACACAGCTGCTGCAACGACCCTTTCCAGAATTTTAGAGATAAATGGAAGGTTGGAAATCGGTCTATAATTAGCTAAAATGTCTGGGTCAAGAGAGGGTTTTTTAAGTAATGATTTGATTACTGCAACTTTAAAAGCCTGTGGCACATATCCCAAGACCAGGGACAAGTTGATCTGTTCCAGTATTGTTGCTCCAATAAGAGAGAAAACATTTTTAAATAGTCGAGTTGGGATTGGGTCTAACAGACACGTGGATGATTTAGATCCATTGACGACTGAGGTCAGCTCAGAGAGATCAACAGGAACAAAA
This sequence comes from Xenentodon cancila, assembly GCA_014839995.1. Taxonomy (NCBI): domain Eukaryota; kingdom Metazoa; phylum Chordata; class Actinopteri; order Beloniformes; family Belonidae; genus Xenentodon; species Xenentodon cancila. The sequence continues at coordinate 675,676 of CM026202.1, forward strand.
CAATCTAGAGTCAGGTCGGAGCATAAGGGAGTCGCCGAAGTCGAAGAAATGTCCACAGCCATAATCTGGGTAATCAGAATAATCAGGGAATATGTAATGTGGTATAGAAAGATGTGGTGTTATGGTACAAAGGAGGGACAGCACCAGCAAAATTGAGATCTCATCTGTATGCTGGCTTTTACACACATGTTGTAATCCCCAGATATATCTGTACTTGTACAAGAATAAATGTGAGGGTTTAATAATAAGTGTGTCTTTTTCCTGTAAAGAACTCGGTGAAGCTCGGCTTAAACACAGGATGGGACCAGAACATTGGTGTGATTGAATGACAGTTCATGGATCAATACCTCTGATCATCTTCTTTCCTCCTCACAAAAGTTCTGAGGTGATTTAAAAGTGTCACACATTATTCTTGAAGATGTAATGTGTCGTGTCATGTAAGCAGGTCATTATTTTTAAAGGTAAATGTAGCTGTTAACGATGTTAAAACCCTCAAACTGGACTCATTTTAAATTTAATGAACTCTTGTTGTGTGTTAGTTAAAAATAAGTTTATTTCCTTTGGTTGTAAAATTAAAATAACTGCAAAGTGGAGGAACGTATGAAGACTAAATGTTGACTTGAGTAAATCTGATGTTAAAATGGCTCAGCTATAAGCTGATTGAGCACAGATGCCCAGACCTCCCGCACAACAGACACTTCCTTGGGTTTGTCTGGGGGGGATTCCAAGGAATTCCCAGGCCAGCTGAGAGATTTAGTCTCTCCAGGATTTCCTGGGTCTTCCCCAGGGTCTCTTTTACCAGTGGGACACGCCTGAAACATCTCTCTAGGGAGGTGTCCAGGGGACATCCGATTCAGATGCCCAAGCCACTTCAGCTGACTCCCCTTGATGTGAAGGAGCAACAGCTCCACCCCAAGCTCCTCCCGACTGACTGAGCCTCTCACCCTCTCTAAGAGAGCACCCAGCCACCCTGCAGGGGTTACTCATTTCGGCCGCTTGTATCTGTGATCTTGTCCTTTCAGTCATTACCCAAAGTTCACCACCATAGGTGAGGGTGGGAGCGTAGACTGACCGGTAATTCGAGACCTTCTCCTTTTGACTCAATACCACCTTGTTCCAGTCGAGAACCAAGGCCTCAATTTTGGAGGGGCTGATTCTCATCCCAGCCGCTTCACACTTGGTTGCAAACCAACCCAGCACACAGTGAAGGTCCTGGTCTGATGAAGCCAACAGGACAACACCATCTGCAAAATGCGGAGATGAAATCCTGTGATTCCCAAACTGTGCCCCCTCCAGCCCCTTGCTACGCCTAGAAATCCTGTCTATAAAAATTATGAACAGAACCAGTAACAAAAGACAGCCCTGCCGGAGTCCAACATGCACTGGGAACAGGTCCGACATACTGCCAGCAATGTGAACCAAGCTCTTGCTCCAGATGTACAGAGAAAATACCACATGAGACATTGGTGAATGCCTTCTCCAGATCTACGAAGCACATGTGCACTGGTATGACAAACTCCCATAAACCCTCAAGCACCCTGTGGAGTGCAAAGAGCTGGTCCAGTGTTCCATGACCAGGATGAAAACCACATTGTTCCTCCCGAATTCTCCTCTCCAGTACCTTGGCGTACGCGTTCCCAGATAGGCTGAGAAATGTGATCCCTCTATAGTTGGAATATACTCTCCGATCCCCCTTTTTAAAAAGAGGGACCACCACTCCCCGTTTGCTGCTCCAGCGGTACCATTCCTGACCTCCATGCAATGTTGGCGTGTCAACCGAGACAGCCCCGCAACATGTGTAGACTTTCAATTGACATCTTAAAATCAGTTCTTACCTGTTTTATTCAGACCAATACGTTCTTTGAGGAACTGTTCTGCAGATAAAACTCTACAAATTAGTTCCCTTTTATATTCACAGATTTGTGGGGGAGGTCTGTAGTCAGCCCCACGTCCTGGCAAAAGATTTTTTTCAGTTAATTTTCAGAAGAGTTTGATAAACAAAGTCAAGTTGAGCTGCCAGGATTTGATTAAGTGCATGAATGACTATTAAGATCCTGTTAAACTAGGAAGTACAGAGTCTTATGTTCTGTCCATACTGGACTAAAATCACATCTGGGCCTGCAGTCATTCAAAGATCACACCCCAACATCTGTGTTTTATGCATCACGTAGATTAAAATCAAAGATGTCTTCTGTAACTATTACAAATGACCACAGGTGCCCAGATCATTTGAATCCAGTGCAAATGGGTCATAAGAGAGTTTCAAGAGGACTCGAACTTCAAATATAAAATTGCCTAAAGGCTTTCTAAAGAAATCAAAATGAGTTAACGCAGCTGTATCTCAGGAACCCATCACCCCCCCTGCTGTCACCTACCTGTTCTACAGAAACCACCTCTTTATGACTGGAACCTGGATCCCTGCCACAAAGTGAAAATGCCCGAAGTGTTGTTTGTTCTTCATTTATCAAAGAAGAAACCTCAACACCACACATTCAACAGGAACTTGGTTTTGTATTAATTGAACTCATTTAGAGTGAGCTGAATTGTCTTGCGGGGTAAATTCAAATGACATTTGTTGATATTTGTTGCTTTATAAATAAATATGAATTGTATTATATCAATATTAAGAACATTATAAGAAGATTAGAAATGTAAACTTTCGTTAGGGATCAAAATAATGTGAATTGAAACAGTTTTGAGTTAGAAAATGTGTTTAATGCAAATTATACATGAATGTTAGTAGAAGGTTCAACAGAGCTGTGTCAGCTGTGTTTTTATCATCTGGAGCCAGTCTGGTGTTTCTCCTCTGACCTCTGGCATCAACCAGACATTTTCTTAACTGGGTCAACTGGGATGGCAGGGCTGGCAGGGCTGGTCAGGGGACATTTGGCCACCTGCTGGCAGGACCGTTGGGGCCTCCGGATGCCCAGCTGCCTGGTACACTTTCCTACTCTTTGGGATTGGTCCTGCAGCGGGGATGTCTGGGGCCTGTCTGGGCCCGTCTGGATTCCTCCTGTTCCTGTTGGGATGAAATTACAACCGTTGCTCCGGAGGGCCTGGGGCAGTCGAATACAATCATGTGAAGAGATTAGGACACCATGTGCAAATCTGGGTATTTTGTAACATTATTTTTTTACACGGATATTTAATTTCAATGTCAACAATACTGAGAGATTAATGTGATATAACTAAACATTTCCAACTGAAGAAAACACTTTTCAAGATATTCTGTAGGGTGAGTTTTGTTATGTGGATATGGTTTGACTGTTTGCTGTTTGTTCATGTGACTTTTATCAGGTGTTTCCGGGAGTTTGTTTTTGATGCTTTGTGTCCAGTGACGGAGCTGTGGGATTTTTGGCTGCTAGTGAGTCTAAGTATTTATACCCTGATTTAATTAATGTTTTTTGGTCTTTTTTTCTTGCATTTTCTCTTAGGACCTGCTTCCTGTTATGACCGGTTTGGACAGAGTGAGAATTCAGGGTATTGATGGGTGTAACTGATCCTTGGAGATCCACGCATGTAGGACTGAACTGTGATCAGTCGCTCGTCAGTTCGAGAACTGGAGGCAGAGCAGCTTAAAGTGAGCTGCTCGACCCAGTCAGGGACTGAGCAGTTTTTTTGAGGTTGTGCCTGACACGAATATGGGCTGATAGCATTGGCTGTCTTCTATTAATCAGTAGGATTGTGGAGTGGATACGGTGGCTAGAAGTCTGGGACAAACAAATGCTGAGGGTTCTGTGACGCCTTCAGATGGTTGATGTGGAGCACGTCTGTGCACAAAGAGTTGCCTCCACCGCTAAACACAGATGATGTGCAGTTTCTGTTTCCGTTGATCTCCTAGGAGGATCCTGTGCTGAGCGAGTGGACGAAAATACCTTTCCTGCAGAATCAGTACCGTTAGTGTGGGTCTGACGCCTCTGTCAGCATTTATACAGCTACTCAGGTGATGTTCCTCTTAAGAAGGTCCACTAAAAGGTGATGCCTGCGTGGGTGGACCAAGAAGCATGAAAGGGTTTTAAGACCCTAATGGCTCAGATACTTTATCTCCATTTAAATTCCATTCAACATTATTTTAGGTTTATTCTAATTTAATTCAACTAATGTTAACAAATGTACATAAACTTTACTTAAATGTTTATAAACATAGATAGTTCCCTTTCCTCTAACAGAACCTAAAACAGTGGTTTCACAAGGTAAAGAAGACTACGGTCTCTAAATTTAGTCCTGCACAGGGATTTGCCCGGTCTTAACCCCATGTTGCAGGGACAGGTCAGGTAGTCTTGGACAGGTCAGGGGGTCTTGAACAGGTCAGGGGGTCTTGGACAGGTCAGGGGGTCTTGGCTGCCCAAGTGGATTTGGTGTAGATGACCCAGGACTCCCACTGCTGCCCCCTTTGTAACAGCATATCGTCAGTCTGGTTAACGCCAACAAAATGTTCTTTAGTTTCTCCAGATCAAAACTTGCTGGACAGTCCATCATGAATGTCCTCCACAGCACAGAGCAGAACAGATGAAATTCAGTTCCATCAGGCCCCACTTTGATCATCTAGGTGTTTCCTTCAAGTGTCAGATGTCCTCCAATATGACAACACCAGAAATGTATTCAGGTCTCTCTGGAGTTTCTCATAGTTGGAGTTTCAACTAGACTCCAGATAACAACAGTCAGATTAACATCCACTCATGTTGCAGTGGATGTCACTTAGAACCACCATTAGATGAAACCACAATCAGTCACAACCACCATCAGTCGGAATCATGATCAGTTGGAACCACAATAGGATGGAACCACCATCTGTTGGAACCACTATCAGTCGGAAACACCATCGGTTGGAAACACCATTAGATGAAACCACCATCAGTCGGAAACACCATCGGTTGGAAACACCATTGGTTGGAAACACCATTAGATGAAACCACCATCAGTCGGAACCATGATCAGGTGGAACCACAATAAGATGGAACCACATTAAGACGGGATCACCATCAGTTGGAGACACTATCTATTGAAACCATCATCAGTTGGAACCACAATTAGTCGGAACCACCATTATTCAGAACCACAATTAGATGGAACCACCATTAGTTGGAACCACCATTAGTTGGAACCACCATTAGTTGGAACCACCATTAGTTGGAACCACCATTAGTTGGAACCACCATTAGCTGGAACCACCATTAGCTGGAACCACCATCAGTCAGAACCATCCGTCACTGTAACCATAATTTTAACCAGCTCCAACAGTCAATCCAACCATCATTTCAACCAGCTCCAACCATCATTCCAAACATCATTTCAACCAGCTCCAACCATCATTCCAAACATCATTTCAACCAGCTCCAACTGTCACTCCACCATCACTCCAACCATCATTTCATCCAGCTTCAACCATAATTTCAACCAGCTCCAACCATCATTTCAACCAGCTCCAACCATCAATGTAACCATCATGTCAACCAGCTCCAACCGTCACTCCAACCATCACTGTAACCATCATTTCAACCAGCTCCAACTGTCACTCCAACCATCAATGTAACCATCATCTCAACCAGCTCCAACCGTCACTCCAACCATCATTTCAACTAGCTCCAACTGTCACTCCAACCATCAATGTAACCATCATCTCAACCAGCTCCAACCATCACTGTAACCATCATTTCACCCAGCTCCAACCGTCACTCCAACCATCAATGTAAACATCATTTCAACTAGCTCCAACCATCAATGTAACCATCATTTCACCCAGTTCCAACCGTCACTCCAACCATCAATGTAAACATCATTTCAACTAGCTCCAACCATCAATGTAACCATCATTTCAACCAGTTCCAACCGTCACTCCAACCATCATTTCAACCAGCTCCAACTGTCACTCCAACCATCAATGTAACCATCATCTCAACCAGCTCAATCCGTCACTCCAACCATCATTTCAACCAGCTCCAACTGTCACTCCAACCATCATTTCAACCAGCTCCAACCGTCACTCCAACCATCAATGTAACCATCATTTCAACCAGCTCCAACCGTCACTCCAACCATCAATGTAGCCATCATCTCAACCAGCTCCAACCGTCACTTTAACCATCATTTCAACCAGCTCCATCTCTCACTACAACCATTAATGTAACCATCGTTTCAACCAGCTCCAACTGTCACTTCAACTGTGTTTTGGTTACACATGATCCAGTCCGTGTGTTACGGTAAATAATATGGAACGCTTCGCCTATGTATTGACTGTGCTATGCTCTGCGGGGGATGAACGACACATTCATCTTAGCATTGTAGTAAGTGTGAATAATGAATTTATGAAAACCAAAGTGGTTGAGAGAAATGCATTTATGATAACCGAAGTGATTGATTCTTCCAGAGTCACAGTAAGTGTGATTTTGTGTGTGTGTGAAATGCAGTTAACCAAATTGAGAAACACTTTCATTAGTCAGTGTTCTTGTGTGTGTCCGAGTGGGTGTGAAATGCCTGTATGATATTCTATATGTATGCTTCGCTTATATAACCAAATAGATTGTTTATGCTATGCTCTGCGGGAAATAAAATGACAAATATTCTAGTGGGGAAATTGTGGGTGAATTGCCTGATTCTAACTAATTGCTGAATTGACTGAGGTGTAGGTCTTATAGAACTGACCGAATTCAGTTCTGACCCCAGGAGAACAGGAGAAGTGTATTTTGTTGGAAATAAAGGCTGGTAGCCCAAATGGGAATGTGATGACTGTCTGGATCATATACAAATACACCGTAGACAAGTTACTAGATTGCCCCAAATTCATTTTTTGGGCGGTAGAAGGATATCTGGCAAGTTGTCCTGAGAAGGTTGAAATTGTTGACAATCTAGATGCGTAAACTTTGTTTGTTTTGTGAGTAGAAATAATCATAACATTTTTGTATTTCCTGCATAATCATGACCTTTACACCATTGAAGTCACACGTAAACTCCCTCCTATCCGACCACTATTTAATAACGTTTGAATTCAACATTGTCAACATTACGCATAATAGGAGGAATTACTTTAGCAGATGTCTATCCGATAAAACTGTTACTAAATTTAGTGAGGTCGTTGCACTTCATCTTCCTACAGAGGAACATAGTGAAGCAGTTGAGGGCTGTGACCTCGGTTCTACCTCTGCAGATGTTGATTTCCTTGTCGGTAGCACTGCAGATGTGTTGCACTCAGCTTTGGATGCAGTTGCTCTGTTGAGAAAGAGGGTCTCTAACCGTAGGAGCTTAACTCCCTGGTTTAACTCACATATTCGTATGTTAAAACAGAAAGTGCGTAAAATTGCAAAAGTGGTTCTCTTGTAGGTCTGTAGATATTTATATATGCATGAAAAGATGAGAGGTCTAATAGTGTATAGAAAAGCCCTTCGCAAAGCTAGAACAGCCTAACATTCAGTGTTGATAGAAGATAATAAAAATAACCCATGTTCTCTGTTCAGCACTGTAGCCAGGCTGACAAAGAGCCACAACTCTATTGAGCCGTGCATCCCTGCAGCTCTCAGTAGTGAAGACTTTATGAGGCTCTTTAGCAATAAAATTGTCAGAATTAGAGAGGAAATCGGCCAGGCCCTCCCGGCAGTGGCTGTGGACATTTCTTCAACTTCAACGACTCCCTTATGCTCTGACCTGACTCTAGACTGTTTTGTTCCTGTTGACCTCTCTGAGCTTGTAACAAGTTGCCCAATAATTTCCTTAAAGGACAGTGTTACCACAAAAAAAAAAGAAGAGACTCTAAGAAGGCTTTGTAAAAATACTGCATACAAACATGAAAGATATTTCACGCCGTTTTAATCCCAATATCCTGTACAAGCTGCATATTATGACTGACAAATCACCCAAACAATGACAACTCCCTTATGGATTCCCTTTGTCCATGTGAGGTATCCCGAAGGTTCAATGGTGCCCAAATCCAAGTTCTTTTCCCAAAGTGTACCAAAAGTAATCCATCCTTTGTTTAGAAGGGAAATCACAAAAAAAACAAAAAAATCATCAAAAACTGCAACGCTCTCACCGGATCCGCGGAGGCTGTAATCCCCTTTGAGTTGCTCTGGAGGAAGGTTGGAATCCTCCGCTTCTTCCGGCGTTTCCTGTAGAGGGTAGGCCTGGTGCGCAGCCCAGGTGCAGTTTCCTAATAGTTTCCTTAGCTCCAGCTCCAGCTCCAGCTCCAGCTCCAGCTCCAGCTCCAGCTCCAGCTCCAGCTCCAGCTCCAGCTCCAGCTCCAGCTCCAGCTCCAGCTCCAGCTCCAGCTCCAGCTCCAGCTCCAGCACCCGCACCCGCACCCGCACCCAAATGGAATGCCAGGCGTCCTTTTGCTAAGGTCCTGTGTTCAGTGGCTCTCACCTACTCCTCATGCCCCCCGGTGTCATACACACCCACACGCTTTTTATCCCTCCTTTTGTCCACACCTGTTTCCCATTTCCAATAATTACAGGTGTGCCTGCCACATAGTCACATGGTGCAACTGATTTAAAGGGGTATCCTTCTTTTCTACTCCCTTTCCCAGCGAGACACAAATTGTGCATACAAACTGTACACCTTACATTTTGTACCACCGAAAAAACAAACAATATTTACAGACAGGGATACATACATGTGACCGCGTCACAAGATGACCTCAGTTGTCAATGGATCTAAATCATCCACATGTCTGTTAGACCCAATCCCAACTCAACTACTTAAAAATGTTTTCTCTCTTATTGGAGCGACAATACTGGAACAGATCGACTTGTCCCTAGTCTTGGGATATGTGCCACAGGCTTTTAAAGTTGCAGTAATCAAACCATTACTTAAAAAAACCCTCTCTTGACCCAGACATTTTAAGTAATTATAGACCGATTTCCAACCTTCCATTTATCTCTAAAATTCTGGAAAAGGTCGTTGCAGCAGCTGTGTGACTATTTGTGTAGAAATGATCTATTTGAAGTTCTTCAGTCAGGGTTCAGATGCATCATAGCACAGAAACAGCACTGGTTCCAGTCTCAAATGACCTTCTTATGGCCTCAGATAATGGGTCAGTGTCCATACTGGTTCTGCTGGACCTCAGATAATGGGTTAGTGTCCATACTGGTCCTGCTGGACCTCAGATGATGGATTAGTGTCCATACTGGTTCTGCTGGACCTCAGATAATGGGTTAGTGTCCATACTGGTTCTGCTGGACCTCAGATATTGGATTAGTGTCCATACTGGTTCTGCTGGACCTCAGATAATGGGTTAGTGTCCATACTGGTCCTGCTGGACCTCAGATGATGGATTAGTGTCCATACTGGTTCTGCTGGAACTCAGATATTGGATTAGTGTCCATACTGGTTCTGCTGGACTCAGATAATGGGTTAGTGTCCATACTGGTTCTGCTGGACCTAAGCGCTGCTTTTGATACTATAGATCACAGCATTTTACTGCAGAGTAAATCTATCTGTCTGATAGATTCCAGTTTGTTCATGTTCATGAGGTTTCTTCAGTACAGACAAGAGTCTGCTATGGTGTCCCGCATGGTTCAGTTCTAGGGCCAATCCTGTTCAGTTTATACATGCAGCCCTTGGGAAGTATTATCCGGAATCACGGCATTAATGTTCATTGTTATGCTGATGATACGCAGCTGTATCTGTCTATGAAGCCAGATGAAACAGAACCATTAGACAAACTTCAGATGTGTCTTAAGGACATCAAGGACTGGATGTCCAGAAATCTTTTGCTACTAAATTCTGATAAAACAGAGGTTGTTGTTTGTGGTCCCAAACACCTCAGGAAGGGATTAGATAGTGTTGTGATGTCCTCCAGTAAAACTGAGAGAAACCTTGGAGTTATTTTGATCAGGATTTGTCATTTAAACAGCATATTAATCGGGTTTGTAAAACTGCGTTTTTCCACCTCCGTAATATCACAAAGATCTTGAGCATCCTCTCCCAGAGTGATGCTGAAAAACTAATTCACGCATTCGTATATTCTAGACTAGATTACTGTAACGTGTTGTTGGCTGGATGTCCAAGTAATTCTCTGAAGATCCTCCAGCTGATCCAAAATGCAGCAGCGCGAGTGCTGACAGGAATCAACAAGAGAGACCACGTCTCTCCAGCTTTAGCTTCCCTCCATTGGCTCCCTGTAAAATTTAGAATCCAATTCAAAATTTTATTACTTGCATATAAAGTCCAAAATGGCCTAGTGCTGCGATATTTGCAAGACCTGATAGTACCGTACGTTCCTAATAGAGCTCTCCGTTCTCAGGGTGCAGGTTTACTCGTAGTTCCTAGAAGATCCAGATGTAGATTTGGAGGACGGCTTTCTGTTATCAGGAACCATCACTCTGGAACCAACTTCCAGTTTGGGTTAAGGAGGCTGATACCACCTCCACCTTTAAAACTAAACTTAAAACATTTCTGTTTAATAAAGCATATAGTTAGTGTATATTTAGTACCTTAATGTGTCAGGGCCAGTAGTCAAAGCTGCAGCTGCAGGACCAGACTAGAGCAGCTCATCTTAAACAGCTTCGGTGTAGATATGCTGTTATAGGCCTCTGCTGCAGGGGGGCACCAACATGATCCTCTGAGTGGTGCCTTTCACCTTCTCTGTTTCTCTTTGCCTTCTCTGTCTCTGCTTCCCCTCAACCCTCATTTATTAACAATATCCCATAAACTTAATTGTGGTCCATTGTTCTGGTAGTTTTTTGTGCTTGTCTGGCCCTTCTTTTCCTCTTCTTTGCATGTCCTGCGGACCAGAGCCTCAGGAGCTGCTTGCTGACCTGCAGTCCCACCTCTGACCATCCCAGTGTCTGCCTTCACCTGTCTGTGTGGATGTCTGTTGGATACTTGCTGACATCCCAACCTGCAGTCCTCATCCCCTTGGATCACCGTCTATCCATATATCACCCATATTCACAGAAGTCTAATTGGACTACTGATGATAGTTACTAATGTATCCTGTCTTGTACCTTTGACGGTGTCTCCATGTCTCTATTCTTTCTCTACTTCCTGTTCTACCCGGCTGGCCTTGGGCAGGAGGGCCCCCCCTCATGATCCAGGTCCTGATCCAGGTTTCTTCCCTCTTAAAGGGGGAGTTTTTACCTGCCGCTGTTTATGTAATAATTGCTCGGGGGTCATGTTCTGGTCTCTGGAAAGCGCCTAGAGGCAACTTGTGTTGTAATAGATGCTATATAAATAAAATTGAATTGAATTTACACACCGACTGCTTCTGGAACAAGCGTGGAAAGAACAGAAAAGAATAGAGATATATGAGGGGAAATGGCTAAAACAGTGTAGAACCTGAGGATATTTGTTGGGGAGATGAGGAACCAGTGGCCTAGTAAAGTAAAGTTAAAATCCAGAGTTTGATGGATAATGTAAAAACAGCAGCTGAACATGCAAGTCAAATATGGGAAGATAATGGTAGACCCAGATTGAGCAAAGTGGTTTGACAAAAAGAAGCTGACTTAATGAGGGTTCACACTTGCTAGTTGTTGCCTCAGTAATTTATGTGCTGGTTATGACTTTGATTTACATTTAAATTAGGAAAACTGATTCATGGCAGCTTAGGGGTCAGCACTGTTGCCTCCATGCAAGAAGGCTCCTGGTTCGATTCCTGGCCCGGTGGGTCTTTCTGTGTGGAGTTTGCATGTTCTCCTCGTGCTTGTGTGGGTTCCCTCCAGGTACTCCGGCTTCCAACATTCCAAAAACATGCAGGTTAATTGATTGTTCTAAATTGCCCGTAGGTGAGAATGTGATTCAGCTACAATCCTGCAGCTCTATTTGTGAGCTTCTTTAACAGTAAAATTGGGAGAATTACAAAGGAAATCGGACAGAGCCACCTGGCAGGACGTTTCTTCAGCGTCAGGGCATCCCATAGGCTCTGACCTGACTCTTTTTTGTTCCTGCGTGACCATTTATATAGAAATGATCTATTTGAAGTTTTTCAGTCAGGGTTCAGATGCATCATAGCACAGAAACAGCACTGGTTCCAGTCTCCAATGACCTTTTTATGGCCTCAGATAATGGGTTAGTGTCCATACTGGTTCTGCTGGACCTCAGATGATGGATCAGTGTCCATACTGGTTCTGCTGGACCTCAGCGGTGCTTTTGATACCATAGATCACAACCTTTTCCTGCAGAGACTAGAGTATGTTGTTGGGATTAAAGAGACAGCTCTAGACCGGTTTAAATCCGATCTGTCTGACAGATTCCGGTTGTGGTAGTGACCCCCAAACCAGCTGCAGCAACAGCACGGAGACAGCGAGGTCACACAGCTGCAGCCGGGTCCAGCTTATTGGATCTTAGAGGAGCCTCTAATGCAGCGTAACACGGTATAAACATCCGGCAATACGAACAGGTCCCCAAAAATGACGTCATCTGTTTCTTTGTAACAGGCTTTTGAAGCCTCTCAAGTGCTTCCACTTATTGGAGCAGCAATCGTCCTCCTTCAGCAGAGATAACGTGCCCCAGAAATGTAACCTGCTGTTGCCCAAACTGAAGTTTTGATAAACTCATGACCCTCTTCAGGAAGGGGTTTCAAGTGTTATGGTGTCAGCCTCACACTGTTCATGTGTAGGACTGGCCACCGACACATCATCTGTGTACTGCAGGAGCGCAGTACCAGGAGTCAACACCAGAGGGTCCAGACTCTTTTTCAAAGCGGCCTGTAAATCTTGAAGAATCTCCACTCAGTGGGTTGGCATTTATCACGTGCTTTTTTCACAGGAAAAATAGGAGACACAGGAGAGTTTGGACAATGTATAATAACACCTGCCTCACGCAAAGACTCAAATACAGGTGTCATACCATCAATCGCTTCCTCTTTCAAAGGGTACTGTCGTTGGCACCGACCAAAATCCGACTTTGCTGTAATCGTCACCGGTTCCGAGTTCCTAATCAAGCCAACATCATGAGGGCCCGCAGCCCGTAATGACGACGGCAGCTCCTGTAACGCTGGACTGTCAGCCAAATCACTGACAGTCTGCAGACAGAGACCCCCATCGTCCTCCAAACGCTCACCACGCTACACGTAGTGTGCACTCAGATCGAACGTCCATTTGTCAAAAAATGTTGAAAAATGTCCACGCTACCAACGTTGTTCATAACCTTTATCAACTCCCAGCTCTCCATGTGCAGTGGCGCCAGTCGGTTGACATGAACAAAGAACCCGTCGGTGAGACCACTCCTTTTCAAAACGCACGCAGCAGCTGGAGCCGATCCCTCCATTTTAACGTCTTCACAGACGTCCATCACAGAACCAACAGGAACTGCTTCCGCTTTCTGCGGGGTCGCCCCTGGCAACGGCCCAGCAGGAGCGACCGGTACTCGTTCCCGCACATAAGCGGGAACACTCAGCCAGCCCACTTCCTGAGACGTAACTGTCCAAGACTACATGTACTCTCGCGCATTCTGGGCCTGGAGTAGGGCAAGGCCAGTTTTCTAAACACACAGGAGGAGCAGGATTAATCCCCCTTCCCTCAGGCACATAAGCGGACGGAAGTCTCTCATTCAGGGATGTTTCATGCCCCTTGGTACTTTTTCCTTCTCCAACTGGGTCCAGCAGCTCCTCCTGAACCGCTCTTCCACTGAGCCCGTCTCAGTTTGAGAAAAGACAAAAAACTGCGATGGAAAACATTAAATCTGTGACCTGACCGGTGGTCAGATGCACATCTTGTCTTTGACATATTCTTGACCTCTTATGATCAGACTCACAGCTTGGTTTTAAAACATCCTGTGGTCTTCTCGTGGTCCAGTTTGTGCAGGTTTTGTTCAGGTCCTTGATTTCGCTGCTCTGCTGACGCACAGACGGTGTGATTTGTTATGGTTTAGTTTATGATAATCTAACTCAGTTAGTCCAGATAGTCACCTACTAGTTAAACTATTGTACAGAGGTGTTAATATGTTTCCACCACAAAGTCGATGAACTGTCCTCTCCTCATTATACTAAATGATTTCAGTTGGAGGTTTCCGCACCTCCGTGAAAGCCATTGTGAAGCAGAAAAGGGTGGAGAAAGACGTGTCGCAATGTATAATGGAGAAGTTTGGGATAATAATCAGACTGTCTGTGTTTTAAAGACTTTAAACAATAGGTAGCTGTCTACCAAAAACAGCAGCAAAGCTCCACAACCATCAGCAGAAAACATGTTTCACTTGAGCAGAACTTTTAATCCAAAAACACAAATCATCTCCATGACTCATACAGGAAATAGAAACATTCAAAATAAAGAAACAGCCAATCGATTGGTCACAAATATGATTAACAATGGTGTCCATCTTCATCAGTGCTGCTATGGAAACGGTTCCAGACACAGACTGTCTCACTTGGTTGTCCAGCTCCTGCTCCTTCAAATTAAGGCTCCAATGACGCAACAGACTTAACAGGACCTGGGACCTGACAGGTTGTTTCCCTGACAACCACACCCTCCCATCCGTCAAGAGCGTGGAGGTTCGAGGAGATCCAGGAGGAGTTCAGGGGTCTGTGTCAAAGGTGGAGATCTTATCGATGGACAGAAGGAGCTGAGAGACCAAACGGAAAGTCTCTGCTTCGCCCAGTAGCTGCCTGGACACACACACACAGACACACACAGACACACACACACACACACACACACACACACACACACACGTGTGAAGGTTTAAAACTGAACTCTACCTGGTGGAGAAACTAGACCTGAGATGACAAAAACCCAGCCATGACAAATGAACAGTTCTGGACACATCAGGACGCCAGAACTGAAAACAGGATCCAGAAATGTCCCATGAAAGATCATTGAAAGAACGAGGGCGACAGAGGTACAATCATGCATCGACAGCTTCACGGTGACGTCATGACGACCTGGAACGCCAGAGTCCTGGAATGGCGGAGTCCTGGAACGCCGGAGCAGGTCGTCTAGACACCTTTAACACCGCCGCTGCCTCCATCGTTCCAGCAACGGTTTCAGGAAGCAGCCATGTCATTCAGTGATGTCAGTCATCTGCAGGTTACTGACCTCGCTCTGGCCGCCGTTCCTGCCTGGTTTGAACTATGTTAGGTTCTAACATCACTTAACCATTGCTAGGTTGTAACCAGGGAAACACAGAACTGGAATGCTGTCGCACACACATACGAGTGGGGCGTCTGTGTGACAGCAGGTACTGACCTGATTGAGGAGTGGGCGTGGCTAGCAGACCTGTTCAGGTACTGTGACGCTACCTGAGCATTTTGTCTCATTGTCATGACAACCTGAGACTCTGATGTCTTCAGACTGTTGTTTTCTGAACGGAGAGCCTCCACCTCCACCTGAAACACACACACAAGTTCATTTATTCTGCCATGAAGTCAAGAAGAAGAAGTGAGCTTTTACGTTTCAGGACATAATCAGCTCCTAAAATGAGGTAAAACAACCTCAACATCAGCACGTTGCAAGTTGCTGCCTCCGGGAGCAGCCGGACCGTCTCTAGCTCATATGGTTCTGATGCCGGCAGCAGCCGGACCGTCTCTAGCTCATCTGGTTCTGACGCTGGCAGCAGCCGGAACGTCTCTAGCTCAACTGCTTCTGCCTCCGGGAGCAGCCGGACCGTCTCTAGCTCAACTGCTTCTGCCTCCGGGAGCAGCCGGACCGTCTCTAGCTCATCTGGTTCTGACGCTGGCAGCAGCCGGAACGTCTCTAGCTCAACTGGTTCTGCCTCCGGCAGCAGCCGGACCGTCTCTAGCTCAACTGCTTCTGCCTCCGGCAGCAGCCGGACCGTCTCTAGCTCAACTGCTTCTGCCTCCGGGAGAAGCCGGACCGTCTCTAGCTCAACTGCTTCTGCCTCCGGGAGAAGCCGGACCGTCTCTAGCTCAACTGCTTCTGCCTCCGGCAGCAGCCGGACCGTCTCTAGCTCAACTGCTTCTGCCTCCGGGAGAAGCCGGACCGTCTCTAGCTCAACTGCTTCTGCCTCCGGGAGCAGCCGGACCGTCTCTAGCTCAACTGCTTCTGCCTCCGGCAGCAGCCGGACCGTCTCTAGCTCAACTGCTTCTGCCTCCAGGAGAAGCCGGACCGTCTCTAGCTCAACTGCTTCTGCCTCCGGGAGCAGCCGGACCATCTCTAGCTCAACTGCTTCTGCCTCCGGCAGCAGCCGGACCCTCCAGTCCTGAAACCTTCAGAGTTTGCACACACTAAACCAGCCAAGCTAAAATAGCCAACTTGCAGTGACGTGTTCCAGTCAACTTCCAGACCTGCTCGTTGCAGTGACTGGCTCATTTTAGGGTTTACTTGGGTCGGGCAGAGTCAGTCTCCACCAACATGATGCTGTGCAGTACGAGGAACCTTCAAAAGCAGTCCACAGAAACCTGTGGAGCTGTTGTTGTAAGGTCTGTGGTTGAGACCAGCTGAGCTGGCACAGAGAGTTGCAGGACTACTAGAGGAAAAAATGATGGTAGAAGCTGATAATCCAGAGGCGGTCCATCTCCGTCGGGCTAAACTAAAACATCCATTCCTGTAGTTAAACATTTGGAACAAAAAAAAAAAAACAAAAACAAAAAATAGACCTTTGAGTCTCCAACTTTTTTCCCCCTTTCCATTCTTGTCAGTATACACACCGAAATTGGTCCTCTGCTTTTAACCCATCATTAGTTTCACTAGGGAGCAGTGGGCTGCTAGAACCAGCGCCCGGGGAGCAATTGGGAGTTAAGGGCCTTGCTTGCATTTCCAATAAAATGTAAAAAAATAAAAATAAAATAATAATACAAGTAAACACACTGGTTTGTATAAATGTGCAAACTTGTGCACTCCCTGGTGACTTTTAGAGCTCTGTGCCTCCACGTAGATGTAGACAAAATCAGTCCTGAACATCTCACCTGCAGATGCTGTAGCTCCGCCTTCAGTCTGGAAACACTGCTCTCTGCTTTCACTGCTCGCCTCTGACACACAAATCTCAGATCAATAAACATTTCCAAACATGTTTTAAGGTCTGAAAAGTAATAATGAAAGAAACTGAGTGTGCGCGCGCGCGTGTCACCGTCATCAGGTGGAGGTTCTGCTCCACAGAGTGAACCATGTTCTCCAGGTCCTGGGCCTCCTTCTCTTCCTGACGCTTCTTCTGCAGCAGCTCCTCCGAGAGCTCCGACACCCTGCAGAGGGAGGACGAGGACACACAGAGGCATGCTGGGTAAACAATGGCAGTGGCAAAAAAAAAAAAAAAAAAAAAAAAAAAAAAAAAAAAAGGGGGGGGAGGCAGGCAGCAGTGCTGTGCAGTGATTGGACAGCACCAACCTGTACTGGGCGTCCTCAGCTCTCCTCTGCAGCTCCCTCACGGTTCTCCTCAGCAACGTGTTCTCTTCCTTCAGCTGAGACACACAACATGTTTGTTTAGGACTAAAAGGGAAACTCAGCAGAGGACGAACCAGAGCAGCTTCTACCTCTGGCACCAGCTGGTGAAGGTCACTCCAGTCAGGAGATCTACACCTGATTAATCAGACCACTAGCCACTAGTAATCCAATTACAAGCCACCCACTGCCCATCACCAGGCTTGGTTGACAGTGACTTATGGGCTCAGGATGTGACCGTGGGTCCCGTCACAGATCTGCTGGAGTCAGCTTCAGCAGAACTCGTTTCAGATGTTATCTGTTGTGGAAAAGGTGCATGTCCGGCCAGGATGTAGAGTTACTACAACGTTAACACTAGACCGGACTAATGAAGTCCTGTATGAGTGATGGTGAAACGAGAAACCTGCTGGACGGAGGACATAAGACAGGTGGTGCTGTTGCACAGCTGACATGCAGGAGTCTGGCCGTGAAGTCTGTCGTTACCTGCTGCACCTGGCTGCTCCTCCCACTCATCCTCCCACAGACGGTGGCTGCTTCAGCCAGCGATGTCTCATCATCCCCTTCGTAGTTCTCTGCTCCTGCAGCTGTTGAGGAGAACCTGAAGGAGAAGAGCAGTTTCATCTAAAAAGGTGTGTTTTATCTTTCACAGTAATGCAGTAAAAATGAATTAAAAAAAAAAAAATCAACGCAAAAGAAATGCGGCATCAATACAAGAGTGGGCGTACTTCAGGCTACATGGAAAGGCATCATGTTCTCTGAGTGCAGACCCAGCACCACATAGAACCCAATGTTCTCAAGGAACAACATGAAGATTGATGAGGTAAAAGCCCTCCGTGGTCAATGATAAGCTTGAAATGTCACGGCCCCTGATGAATCTTCTGGCAAGCCATTACAAATCTATATTTTCTAATTGTGTATAATTTAGAGGCCGGCCCCTGCATGAGAAAAAATGTGAACTAAATTAGTCGGTAGGGTGAGTAAACGTCTACTCGTCTAGAAGAAATGACTTGTCAAAACTTACTTACATCAGGTTTAGGCCAATGCGCAGGAAAAGAGACCTCTAGTGGCTCTTCTGAGAAGACGCAGTAAGAAGGATGAACGTAACCTTTAACTACCAGTTAAACCACAGAAAGAGATATTGCTGGATATTCTTAAGCATCTGCACATACCGAAAAAGCCTCAGCTTCACCGATGAGTGCGTGAATAAGGGTTAAGTCCACTGTGACAGAGTTCAAACTCTTCAACAGACCTTTACCCCTGCAGTGGTTCCAGAGATGGTGCAAAGCTGGTACCAAACATAGAAACTGTTTTTTCCCTTTAGGACAACTGGGGCTACACTGGCACTAAAACCTTTCCAGGAAAGATGCAAGAACCGGTAATGTCAGGGGACGGCTGAGCACCACTGTTAAAAGTACAGCCGTGTCTGATTTAGGAAGGAACGAAAGGTAGAATCCAGCATCAGTGGTCTGTGGGGGGGCAAGGCACGCTTACTTTTACAGCACACTTCATTTACAAGGCAATTCAAAGACTTTATATAAAAGCAATAAAAAGTGAATTAAAAAGTAAGTTTAATACCAGGCCAAAAAAATTAAATAGAGACAGATAAGCTCTGAGAGCAACTTATTTCACCTGGTCTCCTCCTCTTCCTGCTCCTCCTTCTCAGAGCAGAGGGAGGAGGTGCTGCCGAACCCAGACGGGAAGCTCTCCAGCCCGTCATCGTCCTCCTCCTCCTCCTCCTCCTGATTGGACAGAGAGAGAAGCCATGTTCACAGTCTAAAACATCAAAACAATAAAATGTGATTTTGTTAGTTGTTTTTCCAGTGGTGCCATTATTTGTTTCACACTTAAAGATGGTTTGCATTTAAGAAGAAATGTGGTTTGTAGTGAACTGTACTATACGAGGCAGTAAAGAGTTAACCTAGATGCTGCCATACCGAAGCTTTCCGAGCCTCGACCCTGAAAAGAGACAGAGCTGAGCACAAACCCCCTAGTGGCTGGTGGGGGGATTACAGCACGACAAACAACAACCACCTGCGAATAGAGCCCTGAGGTTGCCTTCACACTGCAGGCACAAGCAACCCAACCCGCGTTTTGTGCTCATGTCAGATTTGTGCTCTCTCTTCTCTTTTATTACTTTGTGAACAGCTCACATGACACAAAAGCCCAGTTTTTCACATCAGACGTGGGTTATGTGGTCCTAAATCAGACACGTATCTGATGTTTTCCAAACCGGCTTCCTACTTCAGTGCAGTCAGTCGCATCATGGTCCTCCACACCTGACAACCTGCGTTTGACGTCACTTTGCCTTACTGCACGTGCTGCTCACTTCATGCAGACGTTCACAACAGTCACATCTAAAACACTAATGTGAACAACCTCAATTTAAAAAAAAAAAAAAAAAAAAAAAAAGACTAATTTTGGCATAAATCAGAAATGAGCATGAAGAGGTGATGAAGAACGTGACCTTAGACGAGGAGACTCCTTTGGCCAGCATGACCACCCAGCTGGTGCAGACGTTTGATGTGAAACGATGCTGATAACTGATGAAATACAATCATGTGAATAATGTCTGTACAACCACAAAGATGAATTGCCCTTGTTGTTTGATGATTTCATAGACATAAATCTAGAAAGGTGCCCTCCTCTAAACTCTTTTCCAGAGCCCCAGCACAGACAGCCCCCCGCCCTCCGTCATGGTTTGTTTCTATCAGTCCCACATGTGCAGACTTCCATAGCAACCCCTTGTCCACCAGCGAGGACACAGCTTTCAGATCTGATCACCTCCAATAGACATTTAGTTGGAAGTTTCAACATTACCAGAAAGTCAGTGTGGTTCATCAGCATCATCACTGACCTCCAGGTGGAGCAACAGTTAGTTGTAGCTCATTATCTCATGACGTCAGCGATGATGTCACTCTACCTGAGCTGCCAGGTGGGCGTCAGAAAGGAAACACCTGCTGACTTCAGCCTCAAAGTTCCCTAACCGACTCTGAAAGACAGACAATACAAGACATTAGACCCAGTTCTTCGTGTTCCTCAGATTCTGGACCTCCATACCTTTCTCACTGACTGGTCCTGGTCTGGATCACGTTCGTGGTCCTTCCAGCGCAGAAACTCTTTGAAGGAGAACGGGTTCAGTTCCTCCTCCTGCTGTTGCACTGCCTCCACCTCATCTGCACAAAGATGAAGATGCTGAAGAAGCTTTAAAATAACAAGTCGGAGTTCACCGTCTGGGCCGGTTCTGATAACGATGAAGACCCGGACAGACTAGAACCACTGACCACCAAAACACAGCTGAAAAAGCTGAACCATGTCTGGTTCTGACTCTGGGTCCAGAAAGTAGGCGTGGCCCCAATGACCTGAGGGTTCTGGTTGGTTCTTAATTGACCAGCAGATCAGAGTTGTATTTTGGCACAAGACCCTTCTGAGATCCTCCATAAGTCCTTTAGGTGATATCAGGCTGACTTCACTACTGCCTTAATATGGCTGTTAGCATTCAGGTCTGAGTCCAGAACCAGTCCCCGGCTTCTGGTTGGGCTCACTGCTTGAAGTTAAACCGTTCTTCCTCGGCTTCAACTGAAGAACATTCTGGCACATCC
Organism: Xenentodon cancila; assembly: GCA_014839995.1. Classification (NCBI taxonomy): domain Eukaryota; kingdom Metazoa; phylum Chordata; class Actinopteri; order Beloniformes; family Belonidae; genus Xenentodon; species Xenentodon cancila. The sequence continues at coordinate 696,533 of CM026202.1, forward strand.
ACTCTTTAATTTGATCAATGCGTTGGATCAATGTTTGAACTGGATTGCAGTCTCCTGCTGAGATGCTTCATATGTGCAGTTCTGGTAACACATTCTGCGTGTTTTCATAACTGAGTAATGACTGAGTGAGTGGGAGCATATAGATGTTAACCAACAGAGGCCCAGGAACTGAACCTTGAGGAACTCCACATGTCATTTTTGTTAGTTCAGATTTTCCTAAAGACACAGAATAGTCCCTGTTATTTAGGTGGGACTCCAACCAGGCAGGCGCTGGTCCAGAAGGTTCCACCCAGTTCTTCAACTGGTCTGTAAAGATGTTCTGGTCAGCTGTGTCGAACGCAGCACTGAGATCCAGTCAGACCAAGACTGAAATGTTCCGTATCGGAGCATTCTTTATTATATTAAATTATATGCAGGCTTTGGTCCCCGCAAGGTCGTAGATTATAACAAGAAGCGCAACGAAACACTGACCCGGTTCAAACTCGCCGGGAAAAGATCCGGGACTCACCGTCAGTAATAATCAGCGTTTTACAGCGCTTCTGTCCGGACATGGTGGACCTGCGAGGGGCGGTTCGGGTCGGTCCGGATCCCTAACAGACCATCTTCGCACCGCCGGGTCTCCTCTGAACCACTACAGACCCGGAAATACACTTACCAGCTCCTCACTCACGTGACGCGCCATTCAACTTCTCATTGGCTTAGGCAATCACGTGACGGCCGAGGAATTACGCGGCAGCGCGCAGTAGTTTTATTACAGGTGAAAACTCCCGTGCACGTGTCGCGTTTTTAAGGGTTCGTGTGATTCTTTTAAAAAAAAAAAATCCGAATTAGAACCGGGCAGATCAGGAAAAAACGTCACTGCTCAGCGGCCAGCCTGACCGGTGAGTTGCGTGTCTGTGTGTGTGAACTCGATTCCCCGCGCCTTGACCCACTTGGTCCAGGCGGGTCGGTAGCGGATGTTGACCCGCTTGGTAAATAACATCTTTTGGTTTTTGTCTCGTCTTCGTTCTTGTGTTCTCATTGGTTGCGGATCCGGTTCCGGCTCTGGATCTGGAAGCTACAAAAGGCAATCTCCTTTAAAAATGATACAAATAAAGGTTGCCATGCCTGTTGTCTCATAATTGAACACCGGCTCAGATTCATAAAGTTTGTCTCGAAACGTAGATTGTTTTTTCCTTTTTTAAATGTCTGCTTTGAGCCGAATGGGACCGTAACCGATGGGGTACGTGATGACTTTTTAAAACAACCCTTTTACATGTGTGTTATTTCCATTTAACCCTGATGTTATTAAAATGGACTGTTTTGAAATGTGCTTTGGTGCTGAGCTGAGGCGTGAGAGTGTCCCCACAGATGTACTCAGTGGTGGGGGGTCTTTTAATATATTATAGGTACTCAAACATGGGAATTAACACTAACTTTTCCACATGCGTGTCTGCAGAGCCAAAAAATGTCTCAGGAGGTCCCACCTGAGGGGGAGCAGTCCCAAACCCAGTCCACCCTGTCCCCTTCCCAGGCCAGGTCCCAGTCTCAGCCCGGTTCTAGTTCATCCAGTGGACCCACCTCGGGCAGTCAGTCATCCAGTGGTTCAGGGACCCTGAGCAGCGTGGACACCATCCCCGTCACCCTGCCCTCTGTCCCAGAGGAGCCAGAGCCACAGCCTTGGGGCCGCCTACTACCCATGGTGCAAGGCTTCAGGAGCCATGGTGATCATACTTGCATCATACTGACATCACGCCAACACTCAAGTGCTAGCCAGTATTAAAACCAGTCCTGATACTGGATAGGACAGAACCAGAACCTGCTCAAGGTCGTTCTCATTTGTTTCATGTCCAATCTGACCAGTAACCAGCCAGTCACCTTCAGTTAATATTGAATCTGATCCTGGTTTGTTACTGCACAGCGGCACATTTGGCCGGAGTGACCCGTTATTGTGACACCAGTACGCGCGTCGCCCCGTACAAGGACGCGCGTCACCCGAACAGGCGACACCCATTCAAGGACGCGCATCAATCGTACAAGGAGGCGTGTCACCCGAACAGGCATCACCCATTCAAGGACCGGCGACAGCCGTACAAGGACGCGTGTCAACCGTACACGCATCACCCGTACAAGGAGGCGTGTCAACCGTACACGCGTCACCTGTACAAGGACGCGTGTCAACCGTACAAGGGGGCGTGTCACCCGTACAAGGAGGCGTGTCAACCGTACACGCATCACCCGTACAAGGAGGCGTGTCAACCGTACACGCGTCACCTGTACAAGGACGCGTGTCAACCGTACAAGGGGGCGTGTCACCCGTACAAGGAGGCGTGTCACCCGAACAGGCGCCACCCATTCAAGGACCGGCGACAGCCGTACAAGGACGCGTGTCAACCGTACACGCATCACCCATACAAGGAGGCGTGTCAACCGTACACGCGTCACCTGTACAAGGACGCGTGTCAACCGTACAAGGGGGCGTGTCACCCGTACAAGGAGGCGTGTCAACCGTACACGCATCACCCGTACAAGGAGGCGTGTCACCCGTACACGCGTCACCTGTACAAGGACGCGTGTCAACCGTACACGCATCACGCGTACAAGGAGGCGTGTCACCCGTACACGCGTCACCTGTACAAGGAGGCGTGTCACCCGTACACGCATCACCCGTACAAGGAGGCGTGTCAACCGTACACGCGTCACCTGTACAAGGACGCGTGTCAACCGTACAAGGGGGCGTGTCACCCGTACAAGGAGGCGTGTCAACCGTACACGCATCACCCGTACAAGGAGGCGTGTCAACCGTACACGCATCACCCGTACACGGACGCGTGTCACCCGTACACGCATCACCCGTACAAGGACGCGTGTCACCCGTACACGCATCACCCGTACAAGGAGGCGTGTCACCCGTACACGCATCACCCGTACAAGGAGGCGTGTCACCCATACAAGGACGCGTGTCACCCGTACGCGTGTCACCTGTACAAGGACGCACGTCACCGTACACATGTCACCCGTACTAGCACGCGTGTATCTTATACAAGGAATCGCGCCTCCCCGTGCACTGGCGCGCGTCACCCGTACAAGGACACGAGACACCAGTAAAAGGCCGTTACATGCAGTTGTTCTAACCAGAACAGGGAAATGGCAGTGAAAAAAACAGTGCAAAAACAAAAATAAAGATTTGGCCCTGAAATATCAGCCTGATGTACAACATGTACTGGCGTCCACTTTAGAAAGCAGCTTCTGTAGAGGTTCTCTAGATATTGAACTGTCTAACTTTGCCGGTTTAGATTTTGTAAGCAATGTAATTATCCATATTTTATTGTCAAGTTACACAATTTTTTTTTTTCTTAAATTATATTTTTTTATTCTTTAGGCTTAAATCATATTATTGTTTTTATCACGATTACAAAAAGAGTAGTTGTACAGTTGTTTGATACTAGGAGCTCATAGTACGTGGAGACCATGGTAACGGAGTTACCTCACCTTCTGAAACCCTTGTGCTTCAGATTCAGTGTGCAGTTTGTACAGAACCGGCCTTGTGAAATGGACCCCAGACTGAATCCAGGACCTGTTGTTTTTTTTTTTTTTTTTTTTTTTTACATTTTTTTTTTTTTGTTTTTTTTAAGACTGCATCGAGGACCAGTACTTGTTTGGACGGGACCTCCAGTGTGACTACGTTCTGGGTAATCCGAATGAAAAAGGATCCAAAAAGTTCAGGATCTACAGCAAGAAACACTTCAGCATCTACAGGGTGAGGACACATTATGATCTGCCCAGCTGCAGTACACATTCTGGTAGTGGTACTGTTACTGCAGTACTTTGTAGTACTATGCTCTGGATCACATATGTGTGGTGATATTCACCCATCCGTCTGTCAGGAGGATGGTCAGGTGTTCGTGGAGGACAGAAGCAACAATGGCACCTTTGTAGACGGGGTCCTGGTCGGTCAAAATAAGAAGCTTCCTCTGGTCAACAACGCCGTCCTCGCTCTGGCTGAACAACGAAACCGAGGTGAATCATGGGACACGGCGTTCTCAGCCACTTTTCCTTTTCCTGTCACTGAACCTGTGTCACATGTCTCACCTGTCCGTCCGCAGTGTTTGTGTTCATCGACCTCATGGCAGATGATCAGTCCAGTTTACCTAAAGGTTTGCAGGATAAATACCTGCTGACACGACGAATCGGCACGTGAGTAGGTTCACACCTGCGTGATGTCACTACCTGCTCCCTGTTGCACAGCTCACTCCGTGTGTGTGTGTGTGTGTGTGTGTGTGTGTGTGTGTGTGTGTGTGTGTGTGTGTGTGGTGGTTAGTGGAGTGTGTGGTGAGGTGCGATTGGCCTTCGAGCGTTCCTCCTGCAGGAAGTTTGCGGTGAAGATCATTGATAAGAAGAACTTCCAGTCTGAGGGGGTGAGCTCATTTGTCTGCTTTCTGATTGGCTGACGCCTCTGCCTGCTTTCAGCCTTTGTCCCTTCTTCTTCCACTCATTTCCTTCCCTCCTTCCTCAGCCTGCTGTGTCAGAAGGTCCTCAGAGCTACAAACATGGTGTCTGAATTTATCAGAGCATGGTGATCATATGATCATGGTGTTTTATCATCCAATCACAGACAGCAACACGAAATGCAAAGACGGAGATAGAGATTCTGCAGAGGATCGACCATGTGAGTATGAAACCATCAAAGAGGAGGCTCCTTCATCATCATTAACCAAACGTGTCTCCTTGACTCCTCATTTTTTCTTTCATCTCCTTTTTTGTGGGCTTTTGTCTTGTTTATCTCTCTTTGTTTCCCCTTCTGTCTCCTTGTATCCTGCAGCCTTGTCTCATAAAAACAGAAGATTTCTATCAGACAGAGGACAGTTACTACATCGTGCTGGAAATGTGAGTTACCGCTGAACTGCCCCCGTGTGTGGGTGTGGGGCTCATACAGATCCATGCAGGATTCAGCTGCTGCCACCAAAGTCATCCACCAGGATGCAACAGTTACTGGTTCTCACCACTGTTCACAAATCCTCTTTACTAATTCAATTCCCGGCCACAACACCATCCATTCAGTGAGCAGCAGTAAGGCGTTGCACTCAGTCTCTGGCGGTTTTTAATGACAGGTGGTGATTAGCAGGGTGGATGAAGCTGCTCCACTCCGCTGCCACGCTCACCAGAACCCAAACCACATCCACCACGGGTGTTTCAAATCCTATAAAAATGCTTAGATTTTCATGTTGTGTCAAGGTTGGAAAGGAGATTAAAATGAATGGACAGGAAATGGCTCTCTGACTAAGCAACTTGACTTTTCAAAGCTAAATCCATCCCGCTTGAGCCACACATGGTCCACATCTGCAGTTCTCTCTGGGCCACGTTCCTAACCAGCTGGAGCTGCAGTCTGGCCGGGTGTGTGGTCGCACCGTCTCACCGTGGAAATGATCTTTCTAGGATTAAAACCGACCTTGTTCCGGTTTACTGTGTGAAAGGATCCGGAATTGTGTGATTTAATGATCTCTGCAAACCAGCCACGGAGTAGATTTATTTATAAGTTTGAAGATTAACGTTGAAGTGTTTTTATAACGGGTAAATTTGACCTGGAAAAGTGTGTGTGTGTTTCAGGATGGAGGGGGGAGAACTCTTCCACAGAGTCAAGTCTCAGCAGCAGCTGAAGGAACCAGTCGCCAAACTCTACTTCTACCAGATGCTCCGCGCCGTCCAGGTGAGAGCTAGCTGCTGTTGCCGGGTTACAGGTGCTCACGGGGCATGATGGAGCTGTGACTGTATGCGTCTTTGTGTGTGTGTGTGTGTGTGTGTGCAGTATCTCCATGGTAAAGGGATCATCCATCGGGACCTGAAGCCAGAGAATATCCTGTTGTCCTCAAACAACGACATCTGTCTTATCAAGGTACGCTCTTACCGTCATCTTCCTCCACCTCGTCTTCCTCCTGACGCGTTCACTCTGTAAGCACAGATGTGTGTCAGGTGACAGACTTTAACCAGTCCCGGATCCTGGAGGAGGCCGCATTGATGAAGACTCTGTGTGGGACTCCATCTTACCTGGCTCCTGAGGTCTTCACCCACGCCTCCACCACTGGCTACAGTCTCGCTGTGGATGCATGGAGCCTTGGAGTCCTGCTCTTCGTCTGGTAGGCTGCCTCCCGGTTGATGGTGGGATAGTATTGTTAGTAGTTTACCCTAACCCCCAACTTTCACAGTATTTTCCCATATTTAAAGCTGTCTTTTTTTTCCTCATTAGTCTCAGTGGTTACACTCCGTTCCACGAGAGTTTCAGTGATCTTTCAGTCACCGAGCAGATCATTCATGGACAGTTCACCATGGTTCCTTCCAAGTGGAGACGCATTTCTAATGAAGGTACTATTTCTTTATGATGCTGCAGGGTGGCGTAATTCAGTATGTGGAGGTCGCGACGTCGTAGCCGGAGGTTGCGACGTCGTAGTTGGATCTACTGAGGTCGGGACGTAGTAGTTGGATCTCGCGATGTTGTACCTGGAGGTTGCAAAGTTGTAGCTGGATCTACTGAGGTGGCAACGTCGTAGTTGGATCTCGTGACGTTGTAGCTGAAGGTTGCAACAGAGCTTCTTCAACATTTTTTCCTCTGCCACTCTCACCAAAGAGTCCGGCGTCATGCCGACCACAGAGCGACCACAGAGCGACCACAGAGCGATCCTCCTGATCAACTTGGTGGAATCCTTCTTCATTCTATCTTACCAGAACATCACGGTACAGAAGAAGATGCTGCCGCTCCACAGACTGATGAACAATTGTTGAATGAATTCAGTCTCCTCAGGAAGCAGAGCCATTCTACTTCTACTGATCCTTTCGGTAGAAGTGGTAGGTGTTGACAGACCATTGTCATCTGGCACTAGCCAGAGGTACCTTGAACATCTCAACTTTCAGCCTCTCGATCTGGGCTGGGCAGTGCAGGGTCTATCCTTACCAAAGTGGTAGTTTGTGAGGCACCAGGTGTCAAAGTTCCTCACCAGACACCTGTAGTCCTCACAGCAGCTGCACTGGTCCTTGTGGTGCTGCACTGCTGACCACAGCAGTCAGATATGGTGTCTTTCAACCTTACGTGATGTGGTCTGTCAGTGAGGTGATTCACAAGACCAGATGTGGATCTACCTACCTTCTAGCCAACTTGTCTTGGACCAAGAGCAGCTGGATGGTGTTAAAGACACTTCATAACTGATAAATTAAATCCTGATTGTACCACTCGTCTTGTCCAGGTGTGTGTGAAATCTTTGAAGGGTAACATCCATGCCATCTTCTGTCCCCGTACACCCCCTGTAGAGGGTCCAGGTGTTGTAGCATCTGTGGTCTGAGGAGACTGAGAAAGATCAGCTCCTGTGTCTTCATCAGATGTGACCTGGGTGCCACTAGTCTGTGGTTGTTAATCTCACTGGGGCAGTTCCATTTCAGAACTGGATCCATGCAGGATGTCCTCCACATAACGAGGAATCTTCTGGGATGTCGGCTCAGGTTGCAGATGTACTGGAGAGCCTCTCCAAGTTCGGTGGCGCCGGTCTAATAGCCAGGGGCACACACGCTTTCCTGGTATGACGCTTCCTTAGGTCATTCCTGAACGGATCCGCCGTGATTCAGGGATGAGGGTGGGGTGGACAGGAAAGAGGAGTTGTCTCAAATGGGAAGAGAGGAGTCTGAAGGGGAAGGAGGACGGAGCAGGGGAACGGTCAAATCCATTGAAATAGTTGCTGAGCTTGTTCGTCGTCTCCACTGTCCCCGCCTGAGCTGCTCTTGGGTTTGAGGTCATTTCCTGCAACTCCTGTTCCACGTTCCTCTTGTAGCTTTCTTCTCCCTCAGACTCACCTTCACGTCTCGTTGTGCAGCCGCTATGGTGCCCTGGTTCTTTCCTCTGAATGTGCGTGATGGTTAAAGCATTTGTTTGGACTCAGTCTCTGCATTGTGTCCCTCCTGGGGTCCCGTACTACAGTACCCCTGCAGCTCTTCTACTGTATTATCAGGTGTATCTGGTTGCATGTGAATAGTTTTTATCCTCATCTCCTGACTGACACAAACTCTGACAGAACATCTGCAGCTTAGTGTCGACGTTGAAGCATTTACAGCAGAGGAGACACTTACTTCATCTGATGGTGTGTTTCAGCCAAGGATGTGGTGAGGAAGCTGCTGGTGGTGGATCCCACCGAGAGGATGACGATCGATGAAGCTCTGCAGCACCCGTGGGTACAGGTACTTCCAATGACTGACTAGGGACAAGTGAACAGGGTCATCGGCGGCCTGTAGCAGGTCACCCGCGGTGCTCTGCTAGATGACGCAGATGAGAACATTGAATCAAACACAATTAATGATGTGATGGAGCTTCATCCTCAGTGCTAAAACAGGAGACTGGATACAGTTAAAAACTGAGGAACCGTAGGAGAAGGAGTGATTCAGCACCATCAGACGTGAACAGGGAATTCAATCTTTAGCTGAAAGCGCCACCTGCTGGTGGAGTATTATGGACAGATGTGTGCAAAAGACGGAGTTAAAAGATGAGACGGGGGCCGATCCTCTGGTAGTATTAGTGGTTGTTTTTACCTCAGTTTTGTCACAGTGACGCTGTTGTTGGTTTGAGGTTGCATTTGACCCTCACATCTGCTGCGATCACATGATTTCTAGTGTTTTCTGAACATGACTGTAAATTCACACTTTTCAACTTCATGTATAAACGATTTGTTGAGGCTGTTTTAGGGCATGATGGGAAATAGTTGAGTGCCCATAGTGACTGATGTTTGCAGGATCAGGAGATGCTGGAAACAGCTCACAGACTCATGTACCCGACAGAGGAAGACGCAGCTGGCGCTCTTCCCCCTCCCCGTCCTCCTTCAGCTGCCATGGTAACACCACACACAGCTGGAAACGCCATCAATTCAGCAGCACTGACCCAACTTCTTACTTTAGCTTGGCTCCTCCCCCAAACAGGAGGTGGCCTCTTCATCTGAAAACACCAGGAGGAGGAAAAGAGAAGGAGATGATGATGATGATGGAGGTCATCCTGCAAAGCGAGCTCAAGCTCCGCCCCCTGCATCTTTGAGCCAGTGAAACTGGTCCAGAAGGTTTTTTTACTTTTCCACTGTTATTTATACAGTCAATTAAAGTTCAGTCTGTTCTCTTTAATTGTGTTTTGATGTTTCATGCTGGTTGACACCCAACAGATGCCGAGAAGCTTCTGTTCTGGAAAGTAGTTTTCATGGTCAGAAAATAAAAAACTGCAAAACGCAGCATGAAAGCCGATGTAGTTAAGACGAAGTTTGGCATTTAACCAAGATTAAACCTCTTCATGACATGTTAAGGTAACAAGACGTTTAATCCCTGTTGGCTTGACTGACATGCAGAACTTCAAAGACACACGCATGGACCAAAGCTGTCAATCAAAGGGAGGCGCCACCCTGCACCATTAACTCATAATGTTCTATGTAGAACTGTTGCAGGATGTTCCCATCACAATAGGAAACCTTGTAGACCAGTTGGAGGCTGACAGCACCGACAGATCGTTCTAAATGATAAAGAAGAAACGTCATGCTTTCCTAGTTTCACTCCTGCTGACACAGAACCGATTGATTCAGACTGTTAAAACACAGATCCGAGCATGTCAAATCATGACAAACAAAACGAAGAACGTCAAATGGTTCAAAGGGTCAAATGGTTCAAAAACAGAACCGAGCTGGTCAAAGTGTTCAAAAACAGAACCGAGCTGGTCAAATGGTTCAAAAATGGAACCGAGCTGGTCAAAGTGTTCAAAAACAGAACCGAGCTGGTCAAATGGTTCAAAAATATAACCGAGGTGGTCAAAGTGTTCAAAAACAGAACCGAGCTGGTCAAATGGTTCACAAATAGAACCGAGCTAGTCAAAGTGTTCAAAAACAGAACCGAGCTAGTCAAAGTGTTCAAAAACAGAACCGAGCTGGTCAAATGGTTCAAAAACAGAACCGAGGTGGTCAAAGTGTTCAAAAACAGAACCGAGCTGGTCAAATGGTTCAAAAATATAACCGAGCTGGTCAAATGGTTCAAAAATAGAACTGAGCTCGTCAAATGGGTCAAAAACGGAACTGAGCTGGTCAAATGGTTCAAAAATAGAACCAAGCTGGTCAAATGGTTTGAAAATAGAGCCGAGCTGGTCAAATGGTTCAAAAACAGAACTGAGCTGGTCAAATGGTTCAAAAGTAGAACAGAGCTGGTCAAATGGTTTTATGGGTCAAATTGTACAGAAATGGAACCGATCTGGACAAATGGTTCAAAAACATAACTAAGCTGGTCAATTCATTCAGGAACGGAACTGAGCTGGTCAAAGTGTTCAAAAACAGAACCGAGCTGGTCAAATGGTTCAAAAATAGAACAGAGCTGGTCAAAGTGTTCAAAAATAGAACCAAGCTGGTCAAATGGTTTGAAAATAGAACCAAGCTGGTCAAATGGTTTGAAAATAGAACCAAGCTGGTCAAATGGTTCAAAAATAGAACCGAGCTGGTCAAAGTGTTCAAAAATAGAACTGAGTTGGTCAAATTGTTCAAAAATAGAACTGATCTGGGCAAATGGTTCAAAAACAATTGAGCTCGTCAAATAGTTCAAAAATGGAACCGAGCTAGTTCAATCATTCAACGGGTTAAATTGTTCAGAAATGGAACCAAGCTGTCAATGGTTCAAAAACAGAACCGAGCTAGTCAAATGGTTCAAAAACAGAACCGAGCTGGTCAAATGGCTTAGGAACGGAACCAAGCCAGTCAAATGGTTTGAAAATATAACCGAGCTTGTCAAATGGTTCGAAAACAGAACCGAGCTGGTCAAAGTGTTCGAAAACAACCGAGCTGGTCAAAGTGTTCAAAAATAGAACCAAGTTGGTCAAATTGTTCAAAAATAGAACTGGTCTGGTCAAATGGCTCAAAAATAGAACTGTGCTGGTCAAATAGTTCAAAGGGTCAAATTGTTCAGAAACGGAACTGAGCTGGTCAAATGGTTCAAAAATAGAACCGAGATGGTCAAATCGTTCAAAAATGGAACAACGCTGGGCAAATGGTTCATAAACAATTGAGCTTGTCAAATAGTTAAAAAATAGAACCGAGCTGGTCAAATGGTTCCAAAATAGAACCGAGCTGATTAAATCATTCAACGGGTCAAATTGTTTAGAAATGGAACCAAGCTGTCAAATTGTTCAGCAATGGAACCGAGAGGGTCAAATGGTTCAAAAACGGAACCACACTGGGCAAATGGTTCAAAAACAAATGAGCTGGTCAAATGGTTCACAAATAGAACCGAGCTAGTCAAAGTGTTCAAAAACAGAACCGAGCTAATCAAATGGTTCAAAAATATAACCAAGCTAGTCAAAGTGTTCAAAAATAGAACCGAGCTGGTCAAATGGTTCAAAAACAGAACTAAGCTGGTCAATTCATTCAGGAACGGAACTGAGCTGGTCAAAGTGTTCAAAAATAGAACCGAGCTGGTCAAATGGTTCAAAAATATAACCGAGCTGGTCAAATGGTTCAAAAACAGAACCGAGCTGGTCAAATGGTTCAAAAATAGAACTAAGCTAGTCAAAGTGTTCAAAAACAGAACCGAGCTGGTCAAATGGTTCACAAATAGAACCGAGCTAGTCAAAGTGTTCAAAAACAGAAATGAGCTGGTCAAATGGTTCAATGGGTCAAATTGTTCAGAAACAGAACCAAGCTGGACAAATGGTTCAAAAATGGAACCGAGCTAGTGAAATTTCTCATCGGGTCAAATTGTTTTAGAAAAGGAACCAAGCTGGTCAAATGGTTCAAAGGGTCAAATAGTTCAGAAACAGAACTGGGTTGGTCAAATAGTTAAAAAACAAAACAAAACAAAGCTGGTCAAATGGTTCGAAAACAGAACCGAGCTGGTCAAAGTGTATGTACAACATACATACTGTGTGGAATGTGGATACTAAACTAAGGAATACTTGTTATAAAATAAATCATTTGGATAAAACAGAAGGCGCTGTAAGGTAATTGCTATTTAACTACTATACGAGCGCAGAGCCAGAGCTGTGCGCACGTGAACGCCGCATCTATTTTGACTCGGTATCCCTGATTATGGAGCAGCAAGAAGTCGAGGATAAACTAAAGACAGGGGAACTTAAAAGGCAAACACACACCGGGAAGAGTGAGGTATGGAAAAGCTTCAAACTGATAATTGAAAATGCTCCAGAAACTTACGTTGGCTTCGCTGAATGTCGTCAATGTGGCGTTTTGCTTTCATACGAGAGCAAAAAGACTGGCACCTCGACGCTGAGCAGGCGTTTAAACCTGACATTTTTCCCCGTCAACTCTTAAAAAAATCCATCAATGATGGCAAATTGTCTGTTAATGTGACCTCTGCAGACACAGAAATATAAAAGATGTAAATGTTTCTCCAGTCTTGTTAAACTTAGATTTCGTTACAAAAGGCTTTAATTTGTTAGCATAAATCACCTCCTCCTCCCTAAACCCAACAAATAAAATATGAAATTTCGGGTTTGCTTCGGGCTCGGGCCTGCAAATCCAGTTAATTGGTCGGGCTCGGGCTGGGTCGGGCTTTAATACCCGCGGGCCTGGGTCGGGTCGGGGTGGATTTTTTAGGCCCGATCTTACCTCTAATCTCCAGTCAGGATGAATTTATTCCTGAACTTGGAGGAGGTGCTGTTGTCATGACAACGGTGAGACACAAGCAAAAGAACCACAAGTGAGAAAGAAAAATCACAGCTTTATTTCTGTTTACATGTTAAATGGGATCAAAAACAATTATTTTATAGATTACAAGCAAAACAAACACTTAAAATCATTACACACGATGATGAAGGCCTCAAACTGGTCGTCAAACCAATAACGTCCAAGAATCAGGACCTGTGGTTCCGATTTCACCGATGCCTCAGTTTGATAAACAAAATCTTACTTTGTTTATTTTTATGGAATATCGAAATCCTCTTTATTGATCACCATAACTGTTAGTGTGAAACACCCTCCATTCCTCCCGTCATGCTTCCTTCTCCTGCTGGGGCTCAGGACCGTGTTCCCCTGTTCTGTGACATCAACAGCCTCCCCAGGTGGCCCCGGTCTCTAAAGGCGAAACGCACGGCTATGCGCGTTCTGTAAACGGACTCACCAGCCAGCCACCTTGGACCACGGCTCTTCCACCGCTGGAAACAGTGGTCGGTCCTTTAGACAGTGGTACTAGTGGGGGGGATTTTATTAGTGGGGGGAGATGGGAGGGGGGAGATAGTGGTGGGGGTTGGGGATGATAGAGGTGGTGGGGGGGTGATAGTGGTGAGGGTTGGGGATGATATGGGTGAGGGGTAGGGGTAATAGTGGTGGTGGGGGGAGATGGGGGTGGGGGGTGATAGTGGTGGGAATTGGGTATGATAGTGGTAGTGGGGGGAGATGGGGGTGGGGGGGTGATAATGGTGAGGGTTGGGGATGATAGTGGTGGTGGTGGGGGGATAGTGGTGGTATGGGGAGATGGGGGTGCGGGGGTGATAGTGGTGGTGGGGAACGACGGGGGGTTGGGGGGAGGACTGCGGGTGGGTGGGGGTGATAGTGGTGAGCGGTTGGATCTAGTGGTGAGTGGTTGCGGGGAGATTAGTGGTTGGGTGGGGGGATAGTGGCTGGTGGGGGGTGACCGCTGGACGGTGGGCGGGTGATGGTGGCGTGGGGGAGATAAGATGGTGGGGGGGATAGTGGTGGTGGGGGGAGATGGGGGTGGGGGGTGATGGTGGTGGGGGGAGATGGGGGTGATAGTGGTGGGGTGGTGATAGTGGTGAGGGTTGGGGATGATAGTGGTGGTGGTGGTGGAGTGATGGTGGTGGGGGGAGATGGGGGTGGGGGGGGTGATAGTGGTGGGGATGGGGGGTGATGGTGACGGGGTGGGGTGACAGAGGTGTG